>RBNI01000878.1:0-26121 GCA_003990745.1 Jimgerdemannia flammicorona | reverse complement strand
CCAGACCTCCGTGCATATATCCACCCACCCCCCACACTCTGAGGACACACGCACCGACCCCCCGTACTCCGAGAGCACCATCGCCCCCGTACTCAAAAAACACTCTGAGGACACACGCACCGAACCCACGTACTCCGAGAGCACCATCGACCCCTTATTCAAAAAATACTCTTCTCGCAGCTACGACAAGGGATGCGAGGACAAACTGATCACTGTTATCACCGATAAAACTATCACGGAGATAGTCACAGACACCTTCAAAGACGGATTACTCCCACGCGACCCGAACGGCATATACTTGGTCCTGACTTCGCCCGACATCAACAAAAAGTCCGACCGGTGCCACAGCTGCACTAGCGCCTGCGGCTTCCACAATTACTTCACGTTCGAAGGCCAAAAATACTTGTACAGCTGGGCTGGCGATTGGGAGGGTACCGGATGTTCCATTCGCTGTACCCCTCTTGCAAACAAACAAAAGTCTCCCAACGACGACGTCGGAACCGACGCCTTGATCAACCTCGTGTCAAATTTGCTTGCTGGAACTGTCACTGACCCGTACGTCAGCGGCTGGAATGGTCAATACGGCGAGATTGCAGCGTTGTGCAGTTGGAAGTTCGTATACATCCCCCTTGAGGGGCTCTTCGCTCATATGTCGTTAATCATTATTCGAATTTCCTCTGTGCTCCAACTGACAACCTATTTTTTTTTTTTTTTTTTTTTAGCTTTGGCACAGTTTGGGAACACTGTGGCGCCACTTACAATATGTACGTCGGTGAAAAGCGTATGCTCATCCAGAATCTCTGGAAGGTTACCGAACTGGATGGATCAGGCTATTGCGCTAGCGTTTAAATCGTTCAACTTCGATTTCACTCTTCCGTTGTACATATTATCCGGCATTCATTTCATGTTTTACTCGATGTTGAATTCACCAATAAACACTTGATCATTATGGCCAGTTCAACAAAATACACGTCTATAATTGAAAGTAAAGTACCATTGCTGGTAGAGCTTGAAGAAAGCAGCGTAAGATGCAAATAGGGGCATTATCTTTATTGAAATTCCACCGCGCTCGCAGCCAAAAATCTTCAAACTCAACCGTCACAGATTTAATAGGAACAGCGACCCCTAATAATCCTATTGTATTGGCTTGATTAACATTTTACATATGCCCAATATTCACGGTTTTGCTTCCGGATGAGCAATGAGTCTAAGGAATGTTAAATCGCGCCATCAAAATTGCGCCATCAAAAGTGGAATGCCGAAGAGTGAGCGAAGATACGACACCTACTTCTATTCACAAATGTCTGAATCCTTTCTAGAAATCCTTCAAGCAACTTCGAGGTTTCCACTCGGATGAACGCCAATGTAGTCGCACTGTTCCCAATTTACATGTCAATGGCATCAGCAGAGCAGGAGTTTGGCAAAAATAAAATTCAAACTTCCTTTGCGGTTTAGTTTGTCTGAGACGCGAGTTGAAATCTGGCACCTCCTTCGATTGAAGATTGACAAAGTTGCTAGATTAATTGGTTAAGCAAATAATTGATGGTGTATCAGCTGCTCATTTACAAACCTTAAATGAAGTTCGCCCAAATTCGTGCTCAGTTTATAATATATGTATATACCAGATATTTTTGGAGCAGCAACTTTGATGAGCGCCATATATATTTTATCAGCCAACAATTGGTAAATAATATACAGTGCGACGCTATGTGAGAGACACTACAGTTTCCACTACGGAACCCGTTTCCGACGGGACTATCACACGCAAAATCACATTGCAGGCTCGGCTAATGTGGGCACATAATTTCTATGTTTACTTGTCCAGTCAACGTTTGCTTGTCCAGTCCTCTCTCGTCCAGTTTAGAGTCGTTCGCCAAGCGAAAATGATTGTCTCTACGTGTGTATCTGGGTTCAGATACAACCAACGTGTCATTTGCCAAATGATCACTCACTTGCCGCGTAGCTGTCGACGCCCCTCATTCATAAATCCGGTTCACGTCCAGTCCATTTTCGCTGTCCAGTCCACATTCGCTCATCCACTCTATGTTCTCGTTCGCTTAGTCCATATGTATTTCACATTTGCTCTCTAAGTCCACATTTCACATTTGCTCGTCCAGTTCACCCTGAAAAAGCAATTATGTGAAAGATCACGTGCGAAAATCAGCCTGTGCCTTGGCAAACGGAAGAGTTGTCTTACGTCTATTTAGGTTGCCAAAACAGCCTTTAAATCCCATGTCTCCTTCCAATTGCAAAACTGTAAGTATGTCCTTTCTGTCATCAAAGAAAATATAATATTATTGGAGATATTAATTTTAGTATTCTTTTCTATACTTACTAAATTTTGCTTTATAATTATTATGCTCTGTCTTTATTGTAATTATAATTTAATAGGAGCTTATATGACAAATAGCTTTATTTTGAGAAATAAAGAAACAATATTATATATTTTAATATAATATAATTATTAAAAATATACCAATTTTTTATTAAATATTAGTAATTAATAATAATATATTATTAATTTTTTAATATTTCCTAATTATCTCATATATAAGACCTTTTTTAAATTTATCATATTTTTAATTTGTATATTACTATATTAATTAATTATCTAAATAAAATTATATTATTAAATAGTAATATCATCTTAGAGAAGAGTTGTAATAAATTATTATATATCTACAAGTTATTAAATATTTTAATGGAAATTTCTAACTAATAGTTATAATTACTAAATATAGTATAATAATATATAGATATCCAATATACCATATTTAGTCATAGCTTTGAATCTATATAAATACTCTCTATATTGAGTATATTGTAATCTTAGCTCTGCTTTTCTCATCTATAAGAATAAAGTAAGTATTCTTATCAAAGAACTCTCAGATCTGACTTATTAATAATTCTGAGCCTAATCAACTTGAGATACAAGTATGGCACCTTTTCCAGTATAAGAATCTGAACATAATATTCTTAACTACACTACTATAATATATAATTAAAACTTAGTACTTTCTTATAAGAACTCAAAATTTAGAGCTAATAATTATCTGAATTATCTACAATATATTAATTATATCAACATATGGTTTTATTACAATTTGATAGTAGCAGAAGTTACTTCTACTTATATATTGTGACGGCTGATCTAAATTAGTAACATGAAACAGGGGAATTAGATATTTGATCATGGTACCTGAATCTGATTCCCAATATAGTTTAGCCTTATAAATAGCAGTCATATTCTGCGAAGTGTAGAAACTTTAATATTCACAAAGATTTAGGAGATGTTAGAATATTTGCAATCAACAAAATCCTAGCAGATGTTAAAAGATTCAATACTTGCAGAAAATGACTCACTACTTAGCCACCTTATAGCTAGCAAACTTGTATAAATAATCCAGTATCTTCAAGTGAATAAACCTCAGATTGAAATAGTTCAAGCAAAGAGAAAGCAAAAGGAACTAGTAAGTCTGCAGGCAGATACACTTCGAACTCACTCATCCCTACACCTCAAGGACTCTGTGGAGTTAAAGAAGAGCAAGTTTTCAAGATATAGAAATCTGATGTACTTCAAAGATTAAGCATCTGCTATGTTATAACTTGGTGCCCATTGGCTGGTGATTCAAGACGAATCCCTCACTTTCAAGCTGAATAACGAACAACTACTACCACCTGAACAACCATACAAACCAAAGCAAGATATCAAGATAAGATGGATATGAGACCATTAGTATTCCACAGATATACTTCAGATGAATCAATCATCACCTTCATCAATGATTTCGAGCAGTATGCTGCTGTAAGAACCCTGACAGCAGTACAGCAAGTAGCCCTCATACTCTTCAGCCTACAAGATCCTGCCAGAGTAGTATTCACAGCCGCAACCTATGCAGGAAATGATACTGATGCCATACTGACAGCACAGAAGACCTGGCTCTGAAACACATATTACACAGATGATATTAAGCAAGCCCTGAAGGATCAGCTCAATACAATATACCAAGGAATGAGCGAGGATCCAAACACATTCTACACCCAAATCTGATATCAGATAATCCTTGCAGATTATGCTGATGCTATCTGAGATCAAGTAGCCAAAGCAAGCTTCATAAAAGGAGTCCACCCAGAGATAGCTATGGCCATTCGCTCATTACCAGTAGTTCTGGATCTGCCACAAAAGGTCACCTATGCTCAGTGGTATTGGATAGCTAGACATCCACAAGACCATAAATGGAAAGAGTCACTGGAGTTAGAATCGAAGCACTAAAGGCAACCAGTATGATCCCCATCATAATGATCAATCAAAACACATCTCAAATGAGAGCTACAGAGTAGCAGAGAAACAGTGACCCCATGGAGGAGCTTGTCAAGCAGTTCACTGAAATGACTGCTCATCTAGGGGATATAGTAAAAGAAATTAGAGAAAGAGATTGCCACCCAATTCAGAAGTTTGCCACTACCTCAGACAAGAAGAAAGGTACCTACTATAGCTATAGAGAAGAAGGCCACTACTCATATGAATGTATGAGTGAAACTAAGTGTAAGGCCCAGCCGAGCAATGCTACTAAAAACAAGGAACAGGCTAACATCATTACCTTCAAGGAAATTGGAGAGTCAGATGAAGAATGAGAGGCCTATCCTGTACAGACTACTAAGAAGGATATTCACAAGAAACCCTACAAGAGATCACCAGGAAGACCCAAGAAGAACCCAGTGGAAAAACAGATGGAAATGGCCACAGAAAGCCAAGCTGAAGAAATGAATCAAGATATAGAGCTCGAGCAGGCAGTCCAAGACATCATCCAAGGAACCACTCCAGCTAGCAAAGGAGAAAAGGAGAAGAAGCTTTGCAAAACCAAGACTTTCAAGTATGATATCTTCAAGGATCTCAGCCAACAAAAAGTCAATGCAACCTTTGGCCAGCTCGCAGAAATTCCTACATTTAGACAGCAAATGAGATTTGGACTTGCCAAAACAACCAAGGAGCAGGGGTTAGAAGATAACTGAAGCCAACAATGTTCAAGAAGATTCTGGAGAAGAAAGTGAAGACAACCACAAGACTTCTGCCTATGCAACCTGCCAAATCGAAGACAGAATCTTTGAAGCCATCATAGATACAGGAGCAGGAGGATGCCTCCTCAGCAAGAAGGCAGTAGACTACCTGGGATGAGAGATCAAAGAAGCAACCAAGTTGGTGTTTGTTACAGCAGATAGCACAAGAGCCACCCCTTTGGAAAAAATCTGAGATATTCCCATCAAGTTTGGGAGAGCAACTATCCCAGTGGATATGATAGTAACCAATGCAACCAACTATGACATTCTTATTGGCAACCAGTGGCTTCACAAAGCCAGAGCAATAATTGACCTGAATGCTCAGAAGATGCAGATTATCTACCAAGGTCAGAAGATGTGAATTTCCATCAATGTCAACAAAGGAGTGCTCCCCGAGGTAGAGAAAGATGAGTAAGAAGAAGCTTACATGGTAACCATACAGAAAAAGAAGAAGAAAGTCGGATGGATGAGTGAAGAAGAATGGTACAAGAAGATTGCAGAAGGATATGCACCACAAGGAGTCTGCCTGTATGAGATCTGAATGTACTGTATGGAGCATATCAATGAGTGCTACCAGTGTACTGGCAAAATTAAGGAAATCTACCACCAAAGAAGAGAGAAGACCCTCAAGGAACTAGTAAGTCTGTGGGCATATACACTTTGAACTCACCCATCCCTGTACCTCAAGGACTCTGCGGAGTCAAAGAAGAGCAAGTTTTCAAGATACAGAAATCCAACATACTTCAAAGGTTAAACATCCACTATGTTATAATACATATAGATAATGTATATCTTTTTTGTACAGAATAACTATTATATATAATAAGAGTATATATATCATATATCTCTTATAGTTAGCTTATATCTAAGCTATTCTAAAATATTTCTATTTATAAAATTAAAAAAAACATGAGGTTAATAATAATAAAAATAAAAACTATACTAATATTTCCTATCAGTAAGCAGTTTGGTCTCTTATATATCTTATACTAGAAATGAGATCTGATATCTTATATACTCTATCTATAATAGTATAGTATTTATTATATTATAATAATATATATTGATCAGCAGTTAAGTACATATTTAAATATCTCAAAAAAATAATATACTATATACTTACTCTAGGCAAATTGAGTGAGAGTAATAATAAGGATAATAGTATATAAATATCTAGCATATATGATACTGATCAGACTAGAGACTTAGATAACTATCAATCTATAATTGAGTACTTCTTTAAGTTAAACAAAGAAGTTATATTTTAGTAAATATATAAGTATAACTTAGTGATAATACATATTATCTATATAAGTAGAGTATCAAATATTATCTATAGTAATAAAGAAAGTAGCTATACTAGTTATTAAAGAAGCTTAGCTTTGTTTAGAAGTACTCTATACTTATTTATCAGAATAATTAATTAATCATAGCAATGACAAAGAATTTAATATATTATACCTGAATAAAGTACATTTATATATAGTATTATTATATAAGAGAATATATAAAAAATAAGATTATATATCTAGACTATCTCTCTATAGAATGAATAATAGTATATTTATTTACAAAAGCTTTTTTAAAGATAAAATTCAATATATATATAGAAGAAATAGATATTATAAATACTTTATAATAACAATAGAACTATATATTAGTAATAGATAATTATAGGATATTTTATAATGAAAAAGAAGTAGAAAAATAATATATTACATCTTTTTATATTTCTTAATTCTTCTTCTTCTTCTACTTCTATATTTAAGTTTTTCTACTATTAGAATCTATCTATATTCTTCATTTTTACTATAGTTTCTTATATTTTAAATATAGATAGATAGGATTCTTTTAGTATATTTATAGTTATTTTATAGTTATTACTTAATTTTATTATATTTTTATATTCTTACTTACATTATATTCTTATATATTATCTCATTAAGTAAGAGTATTAAAATTATTACATCTTGATAATTTATATTTTATATGTAACTTATATATAACTATATTATTTTATATATTATTTAGAATACATAATAAATAATACTCTTCTTTACTCTTTCTTGAGTATTCACTCTATATTCATAATACTATCTATATTTAGTTTATTAATAATTAGTATATTATAATTTAATTGGCTTAGTTTATATTATAAAAATATTTCTGATATCTACTTCAGATATATCTAAAGTTATTTTCCAAAAATAAAAGATTAATTATAATTATTTGAGATTTATAACTTATTATTAATATAATATATAAAAGTATAATATTGGTAATATTAAAATAATACTACTCTTTATAAATAAATTATAATAATTTTTGCTAATATTAAGTTATAAAGATAAAATTAGTCTTATATTATATAATTAAAATAAAATAATTTTTAAACTTAAAGATTATAAATAAGAGTATAGTAGTATTCTTTTTATATTTCTAATTTCTGAGATAGATGTAGTTGTGAATATAGTTTAAACTATAGTAAAGTAGTTATTATATCTAATATTTATATATTTAATATTCATTACTCAAATATTCATATAATATAATTATACAATTTACTATCTTAGCTAGCTTAAGTTTCAGCTATCTGCTCCAAAGTTACATAGTAGCTATATATATAATATATTTCTTTCTTAGTATTCTGTAGTATTTAATATATTTTAGCAATTATTATTAGTAATTTATATTAATCAATTTCATATACCTCTCTCACTTATCTCCTTTGGAATAATAAAGCATATCTGGCCTCTTCATATATAAATATAATTAGCAGACCTTCAGAAGTGTATACTTTCTTAAAGTCAAATCTATATCCCTATACTCAGATTTATTTTATATATAATTCTATCTTAATTTATATATCAGCTTTCTCATACATAAGATACTTCACTAAGAAATTTTAAAATTTAAGTTTAACTTATATAGAAGTTAGTATTCTAAGCTAGTTTATATAGGTTCTTTTTTTACTCTTTTAAAATATTTACAAAAATTTATTTAATATATATTATTTATTATAAAAAAAAAAATTAGCAGTGATTGAATATTTATAATGATATATATTTAATAATTCTAATTAAATTAAAATTTAAAATATATTAAATTATTAAAATATTTAAATATCTTTTCTAAACAATAATAATATAATATAAATTTCTAAATTTTATGTAATAATAGACTGAAATATAATTTAAACTGTGATATTATAAATTAAAAACCATTTATTCAGAGTACTAATTGAAACTACTGCATTAGAATAGACTTATAAATTATTATTAACTTATTATTTTTTCTTAAAGATTATTAGCTAAACAATTCAAATAATTGTCAAGACAAATATTTGTTAATGGATAATGTGATCACAGCAAAGGTAATTCCGTACGTGACGTACACTATCCTTGTTAAGAAAAATCAAGTGGGAAAAAAGTCCTAAAGCCATTGTTTGGGCGCGGATCCGGGTGCATATTGATAATCGGGTTCAAGTCGGGTTTTACAATGGAACACTCACTAACATGCCAACGGTGACAACCCCGTATCCCCCCGCCGCTAATGATGAGCAGGCGCAGCCGATTTACAGCCATTCGTTCGACCTTCAATTTATTCAAAAGGTCAAAGGGTCGATCCATCGCCGGAATACGTCCATCTTTGCTGTTCAGGGCCCTCTTCTCGGAAGATTATGCCCGTCCCCCCCGGCAATTTGTTGATGAAATATTGCTATCTCACTTAACGGGTCTGTGCTCAACCATGACCATGACCTCTATGTCATCCCATCTGAGGACGCGTGGGACTACCGTGCGTATCTGGCACACCAAAGCATGTTTGCTCGCATGTACGATATGGTTCTAACCGTTGGATGTCAAATCACGGTGTATATGAGACATGAGGATTATAAAAAGTCAATGAAACGGATAGGGAAACGAATATTGCTTGGGTGTATTTGTGCAACCTGTTCCCACACGGGATTTCTTACCCACTGTCACCTTCACTCAAGATGTATATAGATGATCTATCTGATGTCTTAAGTAGGCAGGAGCCCATCCTGTTCCCAGATAGTTTGAAATAGACAAAGGGGGTAATTGTTCAACCCTATACGGTTCCGCACTCTGCATATAGTCATAACCGGTAGACTCCGCCCCAACAGCTGTTGACCATGTGACGCCACACCTCCGAACACGCCACAAATACACGTAACCTACTATATTTAGCAGCTATACCACCAACACCCGCATCCACTTAATCCCTAAATATCGTCATTGACTAAGCGGTCCTACCGTAAACCCAGGTGAAAAATCGAAGCCCGCGTGAGTCACCCTTATTTAGCTGTCTATTCCGTCCGAGTCCAGAACAACTTGGCACGTCCAGAACTGTTTATTTTGAACTCGTACTGCGGAGTATATTTTACCCTTAACTTACACCTACGTCCTAAGCAAATGATGATGCGATTTTAACCCAGGTGTATACGTCGGCTTTCCGCCGCAGCGGTGCCAGAAAGTCCTGGATACATAACCCATCGTATTATTCCAAGGCGATTTTGCTACAGGCATGTTCTTATTCTTAAGCCACTCTCTAAAGCATAACTAATATAAATACCCTAGAGTTTGAATCTGAGTAAAGCAATCCATAATTAGCAGAGTTGTAGTTGGGAAAATTGTTATGAAGAGAAATAAATTTAGTTTTTATAATAGTTGATATATAGAAGAAATATTATAATAAATTAGGCTCTAGCTTGATAATATCAGTTCAGAAATAAGTATATATTAATCTGGAGTACTGAAAAAATAAAAAAATAAAATATATATATATAAGAGAGATAAAAATAAAATTTGAAAATATATATAAATATATAAGATAAGATTATAACTAATATTTATTAGAATTTTATATTATTAATAGATCTTTAAAGAGTTCAGAAGATTTTAAAATTATTAGTCTGGATTATTACTTAGAATTTGATTTTATTATATTTTTATTTTATATAATCTTAAAATAATCTAACTTTTAAAATTTTTAATAACTCATCTTTTTAGTTTATATATTTATAAATTTAATATCATAAACTCAAAAATAATAGATTTTTAAGATAGCTCTTAGTATAGTAAAATATCTAATAGAGATACTCTGCTTATATCAGTTTAAGTTTATTAGTTAGAATATTTTCTCTATACTTATACCTGAGTAGTTTTGATAAAGTTAGTATCCTATCTCATACTTCTATTAAAGTTCAATATAACTTGTAATTTTGTAGATTATTTCTTTATTTCCCAGCAGTTAAGGACAAGGTATTCCAAATTATTAGTGTAGATTTTTCTGACCCTAAATAGATTCATTCTTACAGAGTAAAGAGTGAAGTACAGTTAGCAGTCTGGTGGTAATTGTTGCAATAGGCAGTCTTTTATTAATATATGTTTGCTTAGATTTCTAAGTACTTTGTTGTTTGTTGGGATGCTGGTCTCTGCTAAAGCTCCGAATGGTCTGGTTCGGTCTGGTCCAGTCCGGTCTGGTTCGATCCTAGTCGGCATTCAGACCATTCGGATTGAATCAGATCCGAACCGTTCGGGTCGGTGCGGTTCGGCAAATCCGTTCCGCTTCAGGTTCTGTATCAGTCCCCCGATGGCTCTTCAATTCGTTTCCTCCAGCAAAAAGGTCCCTCAAACAATACAATTCAATTATCGTTGCCCAATTTCTCCCCATTACGTTATTTTCACTCATTTCACGGTGACGTCACCAATTGTGGTAATTGTTTACAAGCCCATCTCTCCCGTTTTTCCTTCATCACCCTATTATCCCCTAACGCGTTCGAGACTCGGTATTTTTCGGATCGAAGGCTGAAGTGAGCAAAGAGTTTTACCTCGGGTCAGCGTTTCGTCTATTTATTTCGCATGTGGCCTGTCAAAGCCGGGAGTCTCCAAGCCGCGAGGAGCCGCACTTCAGGATCTCTTGACGAGGTTTCGGCCTCAAACTCTCTTCGGCTCATAAAATACACCTTTCACGTTTGCACAAGCCGGAGACTTGATCATACGAATTTAGTATTCTTTCCTTTTTTTTTTTTTTTGTTCTCCGTTACTCTACGACCTTTGGATGACGTTTGTTTTTGAGGCCGGCATGGCCTTGAGCATGGGCAAAACCGAATCCAATCAATCGTCCTTTCCGGTGGGCAAGGTGTATGAAATTCACGGGGCGATGGAATATTGTTAACGGTAAAATATTATTGGCTAAAGGAAGAGCGTTGTGAACGAACAGGATAAAGTGTAGCGTTTCGCCAACGCACTTTTCATATGTTTTTCGTAGTTTTTGCGACCCAGCTTTTACGCTTACGAATCGGTAAAGCCTGGCCTTCGGGCCTACTTTTTTTCGCTTTCGAAGATATATGTTTTTGCGAGTCCACTTTTGTGTTTTTGAATAAAGTGGCCCTCGGACCTCCTTTTCGTTTCCCGAGATATACGCTTTTCACAGTTTTTGCGACCTCACTTTGCCGATTGTGAATATTGTTAAAAACACCGTCCCAGTGGGTGAGAATCCCGTTTATAACCCGGAACAGGATACGTTTTCTAAGAGTCAGGTTTGGGAATGCAGCCTAAAATGGATGGTGAATTTCATCTAATGCTAACTATTGGCGAGAGAGCGATAGCGAACAAGTACCGTGAGGGAAAGATGAAAAGAACTTTGAAAAGAGAGTTAAACAGTACGTGAAATTGTTGAAAGGGAAACGGTTGAAATCAGTCGTGCGGGCGGGTAATCAGCTTGACCTTTGGATCTTGTGCATGCAGGCCAGCGTCGGTTTTGTTTGCCGGATAAATGCCAAGGGAATGTAGCTCGGCCTTTCACGGGGAAGGGCGTTATAGCCCTGGTAAATGCGGTGGTCGAGACCGAGGTCTGCAGTAGATGCCTCTCGGGGCTGAGGACTCCATCGCTCATTCGCACCCGCGCCTAGACAGTTTGCTGACTAGGTGTGTGGTCTGTGGGTGACAAGGTGGCCTACCACACATCGTCTTGGGTCGCTGGCGTAATGGTTTTAAATGACCCGTCTTGAAACACGGACCAAGGAGTCTAACATATATGCGAGTGGTTGGGTGACAAACCCATGCGCGAAATGAAAGTGAATGTAAGTGAGATCCTCAACAGAGCATCATCGACCGATCTTGTAATTTTTGAACGGATTTGAGTAAGAGCATATCTGTTGGGGCCCGGAAGTTGGTGAACTATGCCTGAAGGGTGAAGCCAGAGGAAACCTTGGTAGAGGCTCGTGGTGATTCTGACGTGTAAATCGACGAAAGACTGATCGAACCATCTAGTAGCTGGTTCCTGCCGACGCTTCCCTCAGGATAGCAGAAACTCGTTCAGTTTTATTAGGTAGAGAAAATGGTTAGAGGCCTTAGGGTTGTAACAGCCTTAACCTATTTTCAAACTTTAAATATGTAAGATGTTCAGGTTACTTTGTTTGACTAAGCTTCGCTTGGTCTCGGACCGTTTCAGAGTTGGTTTCTGCCATCTAGAAAGTGATGGCATGCTTTATTTGTCTTAGAAATAGTGGTTTTACATGTAACTGCGAATTCATCTGTCTAAGACATATGTGTGAGACATTTGTGTAAAACATAGTAATAAAAGTGTCCCTGCTCCCACAGAGTTCCCTTAGCCATTTTGAAAGCTTGGCAGTTCGCCTTCTTACTTTCGACCCTCGAAACTTTTCTGACTATGAACCATGAACAACTTCAACAGCAACAACAACAGGCTGCCTTAGCCAAACAGGCCGAGTTCATTCAGCAGGTCTCCAAGGCAGTCATGGTCAGCCTCCACCCTGTACCACCAGATCCAGCTATCGTGATTAAATGCAAACAACAGTGTATCATCAATTTTCTCTTCCTCCAACAAATGGGACATACCAGGGGCCCAGTCTCTAGACCTGACGGGCACCCTGATGGTATGAATGATGATGCCCCCATTGATGATGATGGCAGTGATGAGGAATTCCTCACAGCTGCAAGAATGAGAGCTCTTGGCCATTTTCATATCCCACCCACCTTTACTGACATCATTCCCACCAAATGCATCCATGCACACCTCACCCCTCCCAGCCTTAGGAAGCTCATCCACCACAACCCAGAGCCCAAGGGTGGTGTCTTTCAAACTCCCTCCATCAACAAGGCATTCCTTAACAATTTCCCCAAAGCTGCTTGAGATGCCAACCACATCCTCGCTGACTCCCAATGTGCAATCTACAATATGCTCCACCCCATTGCCATTCTCTTCCATGCTCTTGAGCTATGGAGTGATGGGGCCAATGTTCACCAAGGCTTGGTCCATGACACTATCATTACTCTCATAGTGGAAAAACTCCAAGACTCCCTTTGGATTGGATTCTACAAGGCAGAAAGTATCCACATCCACCATTGGGTCAACCTTGCCAAAGCTGTAGGATGGTCTCCTGCCCTTATCTCCACATGCCACATGGTTGCATCTGGCTCCAAGTATGATGGCGACCTCTTCAGTGCTGACTTCATCTGCTGCTTCCAGGATGATGCAAAACACCAGAAACACCAACTCATAGTTCAAGTGGCCTCTAGCAAGCCCTCTACCCCTTGGAATAACTCCTCCTCTGCCTGTGGCAAATTCACCTCTAGGAGCCAGGGCTGGGGAAATGGATCTCAGGGCAACCAATGCTCCAACTTCCACCACTTTTCCCAATCTTCTCAGAACCACACCCAAGTCAGTGGGGCAGTTTCCAAAGCCACACACCAGGGCCAGGCATAATAATACCCACTACTAACCTCTAAAGAATTCCCCCATATATCACTCCCTAGTCCCGAAGGTGCCCAACATCTCCGTGGTGGGTGCCCATCTAGCTCAGATTCCCGAATCAGTTTAGCAAGCCCTAGGAGTTGACCACTGAGTGAATGATATGGCCTACAGCAAGATATACATCAATTGGATACACCTCCCAACACTGCTATACATCTGGCCCTGCTTCTCATATGAATGAGATATGACTGCTATGGAAAAAGCCCTGGTGGACACTGCCATCCAGGACTTCTATAACAAAGGGGCCACTTATGAGGCCTAACCTGGGGAAGAGCTCTTCTTCTCCAGTATCTTCACTATTCCCCAGATTGACAAGAATCAGGCCTATCTCAATGCATGTTTACTGAATGAGTTCATGCAGTAATTGTACTTCAAGATAGAAGGTATTCAAATGCTCCACCATATGGTATGCCCAGAAGACTTCCTCATCAAGATAGACATCAAGGATACCTACCTCCACATTTCCCTCTACCCTGCCAATCAATAGTTTCTAGCCTTCCAATAGCAACAAATCAACTGGAAATTCTGGGCCATATCATTCGACCTATCTTTGGTCCCTTGAATCTGGATGAAGATGATGGCCACTATTCTGGAACCACTATGGCAATGTAGCATTTGCCTCACCTACTACATCGATGACATCTCTCTACTGGCCTCTAGCTACAATGAAGCTGTTCACCATGACCAGATGGTCCACAACCACCTGGAGACCTTGGGGTTCCTCCTCCATCTGACAAAATGTGCATGAGACTCCAAATAAGTTCAGATATTCCTTGAGTTCCTGATAGATACCAATGCCATGGAGCTACACCTGCCAAGAGACAAGGTATACAAGATCTGCAAGAAGATGGCCTCTCTCCTCTGTTGGGTCTCTGAATCTAGTATCCCAATCCACAAGGTGGCCTCTCTGATTGGTCTCTGCAATTCCATGACCCAGGCCATCTTCTCCACATACTTTCATATTTGGGCACTCATCTATGATATACAGACCACCCTCCACTACTCCAATTGGAACAGACAGATGACACTTTCTTGAGCATCATTGACTGACCTCCATTGGTGGTCCCATGAAATGCTGGGATGGAACAGTTGCTCTCTCCTCACTGAGGTCTCTGAGATCACAGTGGATACAGATGCTAGTAATGTGGGATGGGGTTTCAAGATCTCCTCCTCTACAACTAACATCAGTCATGCTGCATGACAGGTGGCTGGCACCTGGATATCCTTGGAGCACCACCTGTCCATCAACTACCATGAGCTGAAGACAGTTCTCTTTGCCCTCCAGATCAACTCACACCACTGGCAGAACCATACAGTCCTGGTCCAGATGGACAATATGACCACATGGGTGTTTGTCAACAAACAGAGAGGCTCTCTCCACTACCTCCATATAATTGCAATGCACATCTACTCAATCTGCATAATATACTACATTTACCTCTTTGTGGAATATCTCCCAGATTTGGAGAATGTTTGGGCAGACTTTTTGAGCTACCTCTATCCTGACCCTGACAACTGGAAGCTGTACCCAGCAGTGTTCTGACACCTACACCACCTGTGGGGCCTGGTCCAACTTGACCTATTTGCCTCACAAATGACCACACAGACCCTCCTCTTCTACAGCTGGTGGGCTGACCCCAAAGCCTTGGGGATGGATGCTTTTCAACACTACTGGCCTCCAACCAGAGTATATGCAAATCCTCCTTAGATCCTGATCAATTGCACACTCTGCAAGGTGAAGGAGGACCAATGCTCTCACCTCATCCTCATCACTCCTTTCTGGCCACAACAGAGCTGGTGGCCCAAACTCCTGGAGATGGTAGTAGCCCCCCTGATTCTCCTTCCATATTGGGCTCTGATGGTGGCTATATGGACATACCATTGGGACACTCTTGTCTGCAACATCTTTCTCTACTACAATTCACATTATACACACTTTTACAACATACTTTCAACTCGTTTATTGGAGAAAGATATTAAGGCAATATCAACCAGCAAGCAAGCTGATATACATACTAGGTTGGGCAGACCTGGGGACTTCAACTGGCAGCATGTCAAGAGAGGGTATGGGCTGGGGATAGGGTCTTTCAGTGGCTCAAAGTAGACAGGACAGCTTGGGCAGTAGAGGCAGCACTAGTGGGGGGGCTGGAGGGCAGCAGGGAAGGAGCTTTGTGGACATGCTAAGGACTGGAGGTTGGCCAATAGGAGCTCACAGTGGACAGGTAGGAGGGAAGGGAAAGTAGAAGGTTGGGGATGCTGAGGGAGCTGGGTCTTTGCCAGTGGGAGGTGGAGGAAGTGGAGCAGCTACTGGGGGTAGTGGCGGGACTGCTGATGGTGGCATGATGGTGAATTAGGAAAAAAAAAGAGATGTGATGGCTGATGGCCAGAGGGGGCAGGGGTTCTCAATATGGAAGGGGGACCTGGTGGATGGTGTAATGGGACTGGCGGTAACCCCATTGCTCAAGAAGTTGATCTTAGAGTTCATGGCTACCTTGTGCTTCCGGGGCTTGGCAGTGATGGTGAGGATGGTCCTGGGGCTTATTTTGAAGCAGGTGGCTGGGACATCCTTGGTGAAGTTCTTGAAGGGCCTGGAGGGGGTTGAGGTGGGCTTTGAGGAGGTGGGCCTACTGGATGAGGCCCTGAAGACTGGAGTGGTGGTTGGAGAGATAGTGGTCTCCATAGTGAGGTACTTGAGGTGGGACCCCAGGGTGGTGTAGCTTCTGGTGAGGAGGGTGGAGGAGGTGATGGTAGAGTATGGTGATGTGGTGGACATTAGCTTTCAGATGTGGGAGGGGATGACAATCAGGACAGATGACATCAATGTCAGGATTCGGCTGGTGGGGAAGGAGGCCACAGGGAAGATGAGTGACTGGCCCTTGGTACTGATGTGGGGGGCCTTCATCTGTAAGGTGTCAAGGGTGAAAGGGAGTGAAGAGGAGGAGGAGGACTTGTTGGAGGTGCTGGAGGAGTTGAGTGGTACTGTGGAGAGGAGGGTGAAAGCCTGGAAGCTGTATGAGGAGTCAATACATCTGAAGGTTGTGGACGGGAAGTATATCCATACTGACAGGAAGCAGTGGGAGTGGGCCCAGGGATGCAAGAGGCAGAGGGAGCTGTTGGCAAGTATGACAGGAGGGGTGAAGAAGAAGTTGATTGGAGCTGAGGAGTCTGGAGGCATCGAAGCCAGTGTCTGGGCTAGCAAAGGAGGAGAGGAGGTGGAGGTGAATGAGGCAGGGGCTGGGAAGATGCTGGACAAGAATCTATATGCTGATGGTACCCTCAAAGTTTGGAAGCAGGAGTTGGATGCCACCCCCCCCCCAACTTATCCAGAGGGGCCCAGCTGGGAAGAGAGGGATAACAGAGGATGTACTGATGCAGGGGGCCCAGCAAGTGCACTTTGGGGTCCCTGATGTGGCAAAAGGGGGCCAGGTGGTGGCAGTTGGCGAAGATGAGCTAGTGGATATCCCTGAGGAGGAGTGAGATGAGGCTGCCAGTATAGGAGCTGACACCATGATATTGGATGCAGGGCAGCTGGGGACTCTAGGAGGGAAGGAGGTGGGGAACTTGTTGTGGATGAGCAAGGTGATGGATAACCTCATGGCAGAGGCATTGGGAGAAGTAGACCTGCGGGTGATACCTGAGGAGCATTGGGTACAGATCCTGCACAGTAGTAGAGTGGTAGAGGCACTGAAGGTGGAGATTCTTGCAATCTTCCTGGAGGAGGAGAGATATGAGGTTGACGAGGCAAGGAAGGCAGAGCTGGTGGTGGTTGCTGGTGAATGGGCAGACTACTGTTGGGCAGAGTGTCATGGTTTGCAGCTCTGGCAGGAGGCCTGTCTGGAGTATCATGAGGACTTTGAGAAGCGAGAAGATGGGGCAATGGTAGAACTTCTGGGAGGGTTGGAGGCATGGAAAGCTGGAGAAAGGGAACTAGCTGCTGAATGTGACTTGGACTTGGTACAGGAGGAGCCAAATGCAGACTTGTAGAGGATTGGATCACAATATATCATTATTCCTTATGAACAGTACAACCAACATTTTCTCTTTGAATGTGAATGGGTTAAGGGGCTCTGGGCAGCATAAGAACATTTTTACTTGGCTCAAGGGGTTGGAGGCTGATCTCTTTTTACTATAGGATGTTCAGTGTGAGAATGAGGACGATTGGATAGAGTGGACTAGGGAATGGGGTGGGGCTACTGCTTGGTTTGGAAAAGTAGTGATTCTGGTGAGGAAGGGTAGAGGAGACTTGGGGGGAATCAGGAGCTGGGGTGATCACTTGGTCTGGGGAGATTAGTATTGGCCAGAGTGGGAATCGATGAAGGTGGGCTCTTGCTACTGCCCTGCAGCTAGGGGAGAGAGGACTGTGTGGATTAGGGAGCTGCTGGAGGAGGGTATTCTCTTGGAGAAAGGGGTCGATGTTCTTGGTGGGGACTTTAATATGGTTTGGGATCAGTGTCTGGACAGAACTGATGGCAGGAGGAGTGCAGGGGGGAGAAGTAGAGGTCTGGATGCATGGGAGGAAGTGGAGAAGTTGAGCTCCTTGGGGGATATAGGCAGAACATGGTGGGGTGACACCAGGGTCTACACTTATTGGGTGAATGGCTTGGATACAAGGATTGACTGGATTCTGATGGTGGAGTGCTGGGGTTCAGATGTTTGGAAGGCATTGGAGGTGGAGTGGTGCCCATGGTCTGATCACTGGGGACTGTTAGGGCAGGGGCAGTTTGGAGGGAGTAGAGATGGACCTGGACATTGGCACCTTAACTCCTCCCTGCTGGCTGAGAAGGGGTTGGGTGGAGGACATTCAGGCAAAGGTTTCTATCTGGAGGTATGAGGGTTTGTCTGTAGATGTCCAGTGGATGAAATTGAGAGAGGCTGCAAGGGTCTATTGGGGAGGGGCTGGTAGAGAGGCTGGGAGATGGAGGAGGAAGTGTACAGGGTATGCTTCCAGAAGATTGAGGAGACTGCAAATAGATTGGGCAGATTTGCTCACTTCTGATGGGGTGGAGGACTGGAGGATAGAGAGGGCGAAATTGGAGATAGTGGAACTACAACAGGTGTTGAGAGAAGAGGAGGAGACTCATATGAGAGGTTTGGCTGCTAGGCTATAGTAGCAGGGGCTTGAGGAGGGTGAGCAGCCTACTAGGTACTTATCAAGACTCCTCAAAGCTAGGAGAGTGCGACATTGGTGAGATGGAGTCCTGGATGCCGATGGGGATATGGTGCATGGCACACAACAAATCTTAGGGGTTTTGAAGGAGAGATGGCAGGGTTTGTGGAGTGAGGGAGAAGGGGGTGCTGATGAGGCAGCGATTGCAGATATACTAGAGGAGTGGGAGCCACCACAAGTAGCTGGACTGGGTGACTTGATCTTACTGGTGCAAGGAGAGGAGATCCAGAGTGTCCTTGCAGCAACTAAACTTGGAATGGTACCAGGGGAGGATAGATTGCTGTGGGACTTCTGGAAGAAGATGGTAAAGGTCCCTGGAGTTTTGAGTGAGATGGCCACTCTCTGTGACCATGTTCTTCAGAGTGGTGAGTAGGTTGGAGAGCAGGACCTCAGACTGGTGGCCTTATTGTACAAAGACAAGGAGAGGAGGGAGGACTGGAAGAACTGGAGACCAATCATACTTCTGAATATAGACAGGAAGATAGTAACTAAGGTGATTGTTGCAAGGCTGCAGAAAGTTGCCCAACAGATGCTGGGGGAGGAGCAGCAGGGCTTTGTTGGGGGCAGACTTATAAGAGATGGGACTGCATGGGTATATGGTGTCATTGAAGGGGCCCAGGCCTGTGGACTGGATGGAAGGTTGGTCTTTTTGGATCAGGAGAAGGCCTATGACTATGTATGGCAGGTTTGGCTGAGCAAGGTATTGGATCAAATTGGTGTTCCCTCAAGATTTCGGGCCTCTATGTTGAATCTGCTAGAGAGCAGTTGGGCGGTACTGATGTGTAATGGACACCATGGTCTGGCATTTTCCTTGGGAAGAGGAGTTCCTCAGGGGGACCCTCTGTCTCCTATTCTCTATGCCCTTTCGCTGGAGCCATTGATGGATAGGATTCACTGGAAGGTAGCAGGGCTCTCTATATATAGTATAGTGTGGAAGGTGGGGGCCTTTGCTGATGACATAGTGGTTGGACTGGGGTCTGTGGCAGATATAGAGGCACTTAAGGAGATAGTGGAGTGGTATGAGGCTCACTCTGGGGTGAAGCTCAACTGGCATAAGTGTGAGACAATGGTGCTAGAGAATGGGCTAGTGGGTGGAGACATCATTAGAACAATTGTCCCTACTGGTGAGGTGGTGTAGTATCTGGGCATCTTCCTTTCGGTATATAGTTCTGTCTTGTCACAAGGGTGGTGGGAGAGCAGGGTGACCATTTGGGGGGAGGCTCTTCAAGGTTGGGGAGGCCACTATATCTCTCTGGCAGGGCGGGTGTTAATTCTGAATGCATACTGGTTCCCCAAGCTGTGGTACATGGCCTATCACCTCAACTTCCCAGTGTGGGTGGTGAAGAGACTGACAAAGGTGGCTAGGGATTGGATTTAGGCAGGGAGGAGGTCATAGGTCAGTTGGGATACTCTTGTGATATCAGTGGTCAGGGGAGGTCTTGGCCTTATGGATTTCCCTAAGAGGTTGTACTGCTTGCAAGCCTGATGGTTGAAGAAAGCTGCTGAACTACAGGGTGGAGGTTGGGTGCCTCTGCTGCAGAAGGTGTGGGAGATGAGAACCTCCCCTCAAGGGTCCTCTGAAGATCTGTTCTCTTTGGTGGGGCTGAATGGGAATCAGCAGCTGCAGTTCAAGGGCTTTTGGTGGGGAGTGGTCAATGGAGCACACCAAATTAGCCTGCACTGACAAGGTAATGAGGGGGAGGTGATGTAGGGGCCTGATATGTGGCAATGGGATAGATGCTCCTGGGGGGTACTCCACTTACTACATTTGATATTGGGGATGGAGTGGAGTGTCAGCAGGGTCTTGGCTAAGATCTTTGGTCAAGTGGCTGGCAGGCAGTAGGGATTGGCGAGGAGTGGGACTGGATAGGTATCTGGTCATGGAATGCTGAGGTGCAGAGGTGGCTTCCTCCCAAGTTCTGGGTAGTATGGTGGCGAATGCTGTGGAGGAATATCATGTTGAATTTCCATACTAGGCATCTGGTAGAAGGTGGCCATTTTGATTGTGAGGAGTGTTACAATATAGGACAAGCTGGGGGTCTGATGCAGATACTGGAATACTGGCTGGAAGAGTGTGAGATGTTGGGGGACTTTTGGGTAATAATAGGGAATAGACTAGATATAGAGCAAAGGCCAGTGGGTGAGGGGGGCCATTGGGAGGACTTGAAATCTTGGCTAGTGGGTGGGGTGGGTGATAGTTGGCTCACTATAGAGTGGGTGTTAGCAGTGTGGGTGGGACTGGTGGGTCATTGGCTCTTTGTATTTGAGGAGAGACAGTAGATAGGACTGCAGGAGAAGGTATTAAGGTGGGAGAAGCTGTTGGGGGATCTGCTAACTGGATGGTGGGTTGGTTGGGGCCCTCAGGGGGGGCAATGTCATAGTTTGGTAGCTAGGATCTGTGAGCAGAGTGGTGTAAGGGTGGAGATTGTGTTGGACAAAGTGGTCTTTCATCAAGAAGGGGTAGGGGGGGCCCCCTAGGGGGATCAGTTAGGGGGTGGGACTACTGTATTTATATGGGATAGATGGGCATAATAAAGAGAGGAAGTCCAAGTGACTATAAAAAAAAAAAAAAAAAAAAAAAAAAAAAAAAAAAAAAAAAAAAAAAAAAAAAAAAAAAAGGGACACCCTTGTCTGGCTGATCAGCGGCACTTCCCAGACACTACAGCACTGGTGAAGTCAGCTTGTGACCTCATCTACACCAGTATCTGGACCTCTTCCTGCAAGAACTACAAGTCTACCTACTAATACTATGTCCATTTGTATCATCAATGGCATATCGATCCCCTTCATATATCTACCAAGTAGCTGACAAACTGCCTTGCCCATTTCTTTCATGAGGGCATAAGCACCCAACAACTCCACAGCATCCACACCATCATTGGCTAATAGACCCCTGCTGTTGATGGTGTCCATTTCTCCAAACTCTCTATAGTCTCTCACCTCATCTGAGGGGTAGGCAACTTACCCCCCTCCACACCCAAGAATAAGACCCAGTGGTGGGATGTTTCTGTTCTTATCCACTGGTTGGCCTCTTTGGGCCCCTTTGACTCTATCAAGCGGTGAGTCCTGTATAGCAAGAAAACCCATACCTTTTTAGCACTTTGCACATTATGGTGTATCACAAGTGACTTTGCTCAATGTCAGGTGACTGTGGATTTCCAGGGTGACCAAGGTGACTGGCCTACCAAAATGGTTCTCACTGCAGACATGATCAAGGAATACACACCTGACTCTCCCTTCAAAACCTCCCACCCTATCCCAGCACTTCTGGAGGATAAGGACATATGCCTGATATACTGAGTCTACTGCTAGACACATGAAACAGAACCCCTACACCCACCATATGGCAGAGACTGCCTCTTCATCAGTACACACTCTCCCCATCACAACTTAACTACTGACTGTCTTCACAACTGGTTTTCAGAATGCATGGTGGCTGCTGGCATCAACCCCATCCACTACCCCTATTCTGTTCAGGCAGAATCCTCCACTGAGATATTGGAAGGGAGAACCCCCATCGATGAAGTCCTGGAGAGTGGGAACTAGAGCTCTAAGACCACTTTCAAATGTCACTACCATCTATTCCACAGGTCACTGGTTCTTTCCAAGACCTCTCAGGCAAAATCCTTGGTGTACACGGTCCTCTGGTGTAAGGCCACTATGCCAGCCTGGCGCTCTGCTCATCTCCAATCTACAAACAACCAACTCTGAAATGGTCTGAGACCAAGTGAAGCTTAGTCCCAGATGGATGAGGCACCATAGGCACCAAAGTCTGTCCCAGACTTTGTGAGCTTGGGGAGGACCATGAAGAGTTGGTTTCCCACCCATCCCCACCCTTTCCACTTCCTTTTTGTGGGTTCTTCTTTTCCCCAATGGCCCTGGCCACCAGGGGGTTTTTTCTTTTTTCCTTACTTCTACTTCAGGCTCACTGCCAATCTTTCTTGGCTAAGGGAACTCTGTGGGAGCAGGGACACTTTTATTACTATGTTTTACACAAATGTCTCACACATGTGTCTTAGACAGATGAATTCGCAGTTACATGTAAAACCACTATTTCTAAGACAAATAAAGCACGCCATCACTTTCTAGACGGCAGAAACCAACTCTTCACGGTCCTCCCCAAGCTTGCAAAGTCTGGGACAGACTTCGGCGCCTACGGCGCCTCGTCCATCCGGGAACCTGTGACATTTCGAATGAGAGTTTCTAGTGGACCATTTTTGGTAAGCAGAACTGGCGATGCGGAATGAACCGAACGCGAGGTTAAGGTCCTGGAATACACGCTCATTTAGACACCACAAAAGATGTTAGTTCATCTAGACGACGGTGGCCATGGAAGTCGGAATCCACCAAGGAGGGTGTAACAACTCACCTGCCGAATGAACTAGCCCTGAAAATGGATGGCACTCAAGCGTGTTGCCCATACCTCGCTGCCAGGGTTAAAGCGAAGTAGGCAGGCGTGGAGGTCGTGACGAAGCTTTGGGCGTGAGCCCGAGTGAAACGGCTTCCAGTACAGATCCTGGTGGTAGTAGCAAATATTCAAATGAGAACTTTGAAGACTGAGGTGGAGAAAGGTTCTTTGTGAACAGCAGTTGGACAAGGGTTTGTCGATCCTAAGAGATAGGGAAGCTCCGTTTCAAAGAGGTCGGTTCTTTCAACTCACCTATCGAAAGGGAAGTCGGTTAATATTCCGGCACCGGGGGGTGGATTTCACACCTGGTCGCACTCATAACCGCAGCAGGTCTCAAGGTGAACAGCCTCTAGTTGATAGAACAATGTAGGTAAGGGAAGTCAACAAAATAGATCCATAACTTCAGGAAATGGATTGGCTCTAAGGGTTGGGCTAGCTGGGCCTTATCCGAACGCCATCGGACCTGGTCGGGCTACCTCGTTGGCAACTTCGGGGCGGACTTGATTGGGACTGGTGTGCCGCTGGGTTTGGCTGCTTCACGGCGTCCGGTCAGCGCTTAACAACGACTTGGAACTGGAACGGACAAGAGGAATCTGACTGTCTAATAAAACATAGCATTGTGATGGCCAGAAAGTGGTGTTGACGCAATATGATTTTTGCTGAATGTCAAAGTGAAGAAATTCAACCAAGCGCAGGTAAACGGCGGGAGTAACCATGACTCTCTTAAGGTAGCCAAATGCCTCGTCAACTAATTAGTGACGCGCATGAATGGATTAACGAGATTCCCACTGTCCCTATCTACTATCTAGCAAAACCACAGCCAAGGGAACGGGCTTGGCAGAATCAGCGGAGAAAGAAGACCCTGTTGAGCTTGAATCTAGCTTGACATTGTGAAAAGACATAGGGGGTGTAAGATAAGTGGGAGCTTCGGCAACAGTGAAATACCACTACCCTTATCGTTTCTTAACTTATTTAATGAGGTAGGAGCAGGCTTCACGTCCTATTTTCCGGCTCGGCCGCGGACCTAGGTTAAAGACATTGTCAGGTGGGGAGTTTGGCTAGGGCGGCACATCTGTTAAAATATAACACAGGTGTCCTATGGGGACTCAACGAGAACAGAAATCTCGTGTGGAATAAAGGGTAAAAGCCCCCTTGATTCCGATTTTCAGTGTGAAATGAACCATGAAAGTGTGGCCTATAAATCCTTTAGTCCCTCGAAATTTGAGGCTAGAGGTGCCAGAAAGTTACCACAGGGATAACTGGCTTGTGGCAGCCAAGCTTAATAGCGATATTGCTTTTTGATTCTTCGATGTCAGCTCTTCCTATTATACCAAAGCAGAATTCGGTAAGTGTTGGATTGTTCACCCACTAATAGGAAATGTGAGCTGGGTTTAGACCATCATGAGTCGCATATGGTGGAGGTGTTTAGTCCTTTTTGCATTTCCAGTTTTAGATGAAGAATTTCGACGATATTACATCTCCGCCTTTGAGGCCTTTCTATTTTAAGCCCTATATATTTCGACGACTTGGAGCTGGTATGCACGCTGGCCCTGACGCTAAAGCGTGCAGAACCCTATATTCCTTGTCTGCATGTCAGCAGATACAGTAATAAAATGAATAGAATATATATATATATATGAAAGAATGCGATATCAACGTCATTCTTGTATATTCTGGCAATTAGCCACCGCAAAATATTTTCCGAGTGTTCCCAAGACGAAAACCACAGCGAAATATTTCCCGAATGACCTCCCAAGTTGTTAACACTGGGAAATTATAAGGAGTGATCACCGAGCGATTCTTGGCAGTTCGTAATTAATTGCAGCCGAGTACCGAGATGCCGCCCGTCATCTGTCGTCCATCGTCCGTTGTTGGTCGTCATCTGCCCTCTATCATCCATCATCCCCCAACTTATTTAGCTTTAGTTGTTGTTTTATTTCGTTGATTTTATTTATTTTATTTTATTTTATTTTATATATCTTTAGGAATTAGATTGTTATTCGAATAGCATCGGAACCGATACATGCCGAAGCTGGTTTAGGATATAATCTAGATATACGCCGCGGAGCTATTCCTGGAAAAACGGCAATATCTCAACGTGTCATTTGTATCCAGATATTTATACCCAAATCAGCAATTTAAATATACGACATTGAGGTTCTTGCGACGGACCCTTGCGTTGGCAGTGTTTCAGGAAACAGGCCTTGCATGGCTCCGTTTGCAATACTGGCGCTCGTAGAGTACCAAAATTTGTATGTGTGTGGCCAATCCGTGGGCGAAGGAAAATAACTTCTCTAACCAGATGTCATCTGGCACCACCGGAATATTTTGACACAAGCCGTTTCACATTCTCTCGTATTATCGCACATCACGTCGCGTCTTCACGCACATTGTCGCGCGAACAACTCCTGAGTATATCATTGCACACATAATCCCATACACTGTTACATATTCTCGTAATTTTTTTGGGAAAACTTGTAGTGACACCAAGTTTTAATTTATTAGACATGTAAGATAGAATGTACCTACTGTCACGTAGTGGTCGCTGAGTCCTTCAAATATGCCAGATTCTCTTCAAGGTGTATCTCTTAGACTAACTCAAGTTGTTATAAGCAAGTTCTTATTGGAGTGCCTTCCCAAGGTCTTATAGTCCTCAAACTTCTTATCTTTAACTGTCTTGTTATCTCTT
>RBNI01000877.1:0-26127 GCA_003990745.1 Jimgerdemannia flammicorona | reverse complement strand
TAAAAAAAAAAAAAAAAAAAAGATATTTGGACTTAAAGTTTTGATCAGGGTTTTGGGAGAACTTGAATAACTTATCAATGAATTAGGGAATGGTCTTTAGCTTCAGATAGATTGTAGCTGAGGTCTCTGGTGAATTTTGGGAGGTGTTTGCTTTTGGGGATCCTTAGTGGTTCTTAAGATATGGGCTAGTTTCCCATGGTAGCATATTTTGAGGTATCTCCTTGACATTTTGATATATATCTCCACAAGGAGGGGTTATAATCTCGTTAAACTCAGTGAGAATGATTTCAAAGATCCTGGCAAGCTCTGTTCCAAAGAGAAGATCCATGAGATTCAAACGAAGCTCAAACGATTTGATCAAAGTATGGGAACCAGTCTCCAGTTTTGACTTGACTTTACTGGAGTACTGTTGAAGGGGAATTTGGCTAAGGAGAATAATTTTGGTAATCAATTTAAAGCCAGACACTGTTTGGGTACATGATCCCCAAATGGTATACCCAAATAGTGAAGCTTTATGAAGGTTTACTGATCTTGTAGAGTTCCCTTTCACTGATCTTGCCAAGTTCTCCTTCACTAAGTTCTTTATCAATTTAAGGCCAAATTGTGAAACTGGCTGACTTGAAGGGGAATTTGGTAAAGGGGAACAATTTGGTAATTGATTTAAGGCTAAACACTATTTGGGCACATGATCTCCAAATAGTGCCCAAATGGTGCAGGTCCATGATATCTACATTTTATTTCTAACTCAGCTATAAGATTGTTCATCTGTCAAAATTATCAACAAACTTTTTGATATCTTATAGAACCAAGATATGTAATATGCATTTTTTTTTTCTAAGAAATAAATAGAGAAATATTTATATATCCTGTCTCATCTATCCCATCCTATCTCATCTATCCTATCCTGTCCATTCTGTTCTGTCTTATCTATTATTTCGTCCATCTTGTCCTGTCTTATCCATTCTGTCTTATTCCATTCTATCTCATCTATCCTGTTCTGTCTCTGTCATATCTCTGTCCTGTTTTATCTATTATATCCTGTCATATTCTGACTTTCTCTTACATTTCTCTAAATTATTAAATTTATATTTTAGTTACAACAAAATGCCAAAACTACCTAAATAAAATCAGCACTTACAAGTTCTAAGATATCAAAAAAGTAAACTTGAGGAAGATATTATAGGTAAATATTATTATATATATTAATAATATTAATAATATATATTAATTATAATTATAATTATAATATATAGATAATAGAGAAGACAAAGATGAAGATGAAGAAGATTATGAGAAAGAAGATAATGAGAGAGAAGATGATGATGATGAGAGAGAAGATGATGATGATGAGAGAGAAGAAGATGATGAGGAATATGAAGATGAAGATGAATATGAAGATATAGATAAAGTTGAGAATACAGATAAAGATGATGATGAAGATGAAGTTGAAGATGAAGATGAAGATGAAGATGAAGATAAATAAGCTGATAATAGTTGGAAATCTCACATTATTGCACTTAAAGTTCACTTAAAAAGTTTAGAGAATCTGCCTCTAAGTTATATTCTAAAATATCATCATATATCACAATATATAATGTTTAGAAATAATAATAGAGGTGCTTCTCAAGCTAGTCAACTAATTACAGAAAGTATTGACAAAGGCTCATATTATGCAAAGCTTTTAAGAATATGGACATAAGATTGGATAAACAATAGAACTCTTCCTATTTCTCAGCAAGAAAGACATGCTAAGAAGAAAAGCCTTCTTGAAGATAAAAATATAAAACTTGCAGTTAAAACTTATTTAGAAAATAATAAGTTTACTGCTACTCTAAGATCTCTTAAAGAACATTTAGAAGAGAATTTTTCAATATCAGCAGAATCTATAAAAATTCATGAAGATACAGCAAGAAGATGGATGCTAAAGATGGGTTATACTTACAGTAGATACAGAAAAGGACTCTATGTTGATGGTCATGAAAGAGATGATGTTAAAGTATCTCGTGAACAATTTTTAAAGCAGATGACTGACTGGAAACCATTTATGGTTCAATATGATAAAGACTTTCAACCATTGCAACATAATATTTCTCTTGGACAACAACATATTCCAGTGACACATGATGAGGCTACTTTTAATGCTAATGATGATCTAAACTTTGGATGGGGACCAAAAGGACAATTTCCTCTAAGAAAAAAAAGTAGAGGTATTAGTATAATGGTTAGCGATTTTCTACTGGATACTATTGGAAGACTGGCTATATCTGAAGAACAATATAAAGATATGAAGAGTCCAAAGCCTCCAAGAGAAGCTTGTTGTCTACTTGAAATTGGAAAAGCTAAGAAAGGTTATTGGACTGGAAATGATCTAATAGATCAGGTATATACGTCCTGGATATTTTACCCTTGTCCTACCACCGCCAATGTTTGTCGCCCATAGCCAGTTCAACACTCTGTTTCAATATGGTAATGTGCTTCCCTCTAACTGATAATGGTAGCACAACGTGGTGGATATTAACAGCATCGAATGATACTCAATGCAGGATTCACACTGAAGTAATCAGTAATCTCGGCTTCTTCGAATACATTATCAACACTCCATCGGCCCATCGTGTCCATCACGGTCGTAATCCCTATTGTATTGACAAGAACTACTCTGAAACACTTATAATCTGGGATATTATGTTCGGTAAGCCTCAACCCAAAGCTTACTGTACGCTTCATTTCCATACCGGCAAAATTTGACATTCACACATTCATAAACCTCTAGGTACCTTTGCCCTCGAAAAACTTCCTCCTAATACTCTTCACCCCGAGGACCAAGAGCACGTTGCCTTTGGCCTCACCCACCTGATCAACACATTCGACCCCATTACAATCCAAACACATCACCTCCTCCATATCCTCCGTACCGCATGGTCCACTCGCGGTCTAGTCAACAAGTTCAAGGTAATCTTCTACGGCCCTGGTTGGCACGATGATACTCCTCGCACGGGACTGCTGTCCGAGATCCCGGTGATCCCCAAGGAGCTTCCGTCAGCCAAGTATGACCATATTGTCCCCGGCTGGGTGAACCCGTACGTGTTCGTTCACTTCGTCATCCTTCTCGGTGCCACGGCCATAGTACTGCTCGGGGACAAACTGATGGAGCCGGTGGCCGTTAACTCCATGTGCGTACTCATCTTCTGGAACCTGACGTGCTTCGGGTGGCTATTCGATCAGCACGTAAACGTGCCGTGGCGCGAGATGCTAAGGGAGCTGATTATAATTGGCGGGATCGAGGCGCTGTTCGCGGGCAGCGGATCGTTATTCAAAGCAGGGGTGGATGTGCGGGGAATGCGGGATGTGTTGAGGGTTGTCGAGGGAATTTTCGTAGTGAGCGTCGCATGGATGGCTTGGGTGGCACTGATGAGGGGAACGAAATGGTTTGACGTTAAGTCAAATAAGGTGACTTGGGGGAAGGGTGAGAAGGATCATTAAGGGTTTGACACACCATCGATGAGGGTGTGATAGATAGTTCATGTACAGACACATACTCCAATAGCCAACTAGAGGTGCAGATAAATTTCAAATAATAAAATTCACTCTATTTTTACAGCCATCTACTCAATCTCGCCCATGACAATGTTGTTCTCCGTCCATCCGATGATTTAAAGCTCCCGGGGACAGCGTCGGGATGCCGGCGAGTGAGTGGTAGCGGACGTTGATATTCTGTGGGACAGCCCTTTCCATCATGCTTGACAGCGGAGGTCTTGCCGCTTCCCTTTCCTTCTCCAACTATACCACCGCCTCAGCCGGTGCCTTAGCCACAGTCCCCTCGAGGTCTTTCAGCCATGGGGGGGTTTTTTTTTTTTTTTCATGCGACAATGTGTGCACTTACGGTGATTTCGAAGGCGCAGACGGACACATCTGGGCACTGTCGGCATCGATGAAAGCAAATCAAGCATGATCAATGGGAAAAGAATACACATAACCTCGAGAAAAACAACAAGAAAGACATAACACTGCTGAGTTCATCCAGCAACCCCCCCTCCCCCCTTCTCTCTTCCACTTCCACTCTCAATCAATTTTCACCTACCATAAACTTACTCAGTTTGATCTTCATCGCATCTTGCGGCCTGTGCTGTCCGACCGAGTGCCATTTCCCACGTGGTGTCTTGATCCTAATACACATATGATAGCCGCCCATGTGCGGCTCGTCGATGACTCACGAGCAGATATCGATGACTTCGTTGGTTCGGAGATTTAGAAGGGCTCGAGTAGAAGCCCTGATTAATGAGGCCATGACGCGAGTATTGGCCTTTGATCACGTCCGAGGTCGGATACGTCTTGATGGTGTATTGGGTGCCCTGGTGGGGTGAAGTAGGGTGGGTGAGGGGTAGGCCGCAAAAAATAGATGACGGTAATGAAGATATCGAGGCCCGGAAATTCAGCTTACCCTCCACGAACGATAGTCTCCTCGATACATGATACTACACTCCCGCGTTTGTGGATCAACACGCAATAAATGCTTATAAACCAAGAGATAGCAATGCAAATAGCGCAACATTATAACCCAACAAGACAACCCACTACTATGGCGACCAACTTACAATGTCATTCCTCGCCGCCGCCTGCTTGACCAGGTTATCATACGCCTCCTTTATTTCCTTTCCGTCGACGCGTTTGTAGAACGCGCTCGCAAGCATCACCGTTCCACAAAAGTTGTCTGTACAGACACGTGATTGCAACACAGCGAACGCTTATCTCACCGACACAAACCTGCACGTCCAATGGTGAGTGCATCTGGATCATTCCAGTCAGCAATATTGATGACCAGCTCGATCGCGTGTGGGGTACTTGATCAGGGACTGCAAAACAATCCATGAGCCATGAAATCCAAAGAATTGGCCATCATCTGCCCGTCAAGCAATCCTAAAACCGCCCCGCCTATAACGACGCACCCTGACTTTTATCCCTCTCTCCGTCAGTAGAGCCTCCACGTACTCCTGTACGGTCTTCGGTGGCGGTCGAGAGGACGACGCTGACTGAACGTGCGGGATAAGTATGTGAGACGAGCAGGTGAAACGGGCGTGACGCCATCTCGCCCGTCAACGGCATGCTGCGAGGAACTCATCCCGACATGCATCGGCGTTCGCATACATGACTGGATTCGAACTCGACGGACAGGTAGAAATGCGACGGTTGTGATGAGGGTGACGCGAGGACGTTCGAGTGAACGAGACCAGGGAGGCCGTGATGTGTGCTCCATGAATTCAGTAGTGGAATGTGTATGGTGTATCGGCTCGCCGGGCTCAGCGGAGTTTCCAATTGGTAAGTTGTAGCAATGAACAAGCAAGCAAGAGTGGGGTTAATCTCGGTAGACAACGTCGGCGCCGGATGCGGGTCCTGTCACAAGACCAGAATTTGGGGCGAATGACGTTGAGGACCCTTGTGGCTCGTGCCCAGGTTCCACATGGTCGCATTGGATCATGGCGCAGCAAGATGGAACCGAAACATTCGGAATTGGGACCCTAAACTTTGTTTTGTTTTTTTCCTTCGCCGGACAACCTGGAAAGGAAATGAAATTAAATGTGCTCGCCTCAGTAAGCGACACCGAGGTGTGGACCAGAGGTCTCCACAAACGGATCTTGGCGAGGGTTCGAGCCTTTCCTCCCAAGTATGTATAGTATTTTTCTTGTGGGAAACAGCGTGGGGTTAAGTGGGTCCACTCCTTCCGTAAGGTTGACCTCGGCTCGGCATCCGATTTGAAGTCGAGAAGGCGATCTCACAGCCAATCGGCGGATGCGCCCGACCATTCGCTGCCAATAGTACGACATGAACCAGTTTAGAAAGTGGCATCAAAGGATCGCTGTGCTAGCTATGGTTTGGCGTGGAACTGTGGGGTAGCTGTTTGGAGTTAGGAAGCATCTAGTTTGTATACAATCGGGGACCCAGGTAAAGAATCACATGGCGATTACCTACTACCCACAAACAAGAACTCGGCATAGGACTGACGATCATCCACATGCAGCCATATCGTCGCCGGAATGATGCCATTATAAAATTGAATTGAAGGCCAAAACATCTGGATTCGGCAATTAAATCCACGGTTTCCCTTCTTTGCTCAGCAAAGTACCCAACGATTGATTCCACAACCACGAACTATGGACCGACGAACACGCACACTTCACGTACCCACCACAGCACGCGTAATCCCGCTCCAGGACACCGAAGTCGCGTCCACGGACGACGCTGAGGAGAGCCATCTCCCATTCAAGATCCATGTCGATCTCCTCAGGCTCTGGAACCGCCACAATCCGTCAAACGTGTTAGGCGGCCTCCCTCGATGGCGTCTAGATGAAGTCGGCAACAGGATGACAAAATTCCAGGCAATAGCCAGAGGTTATCTAGTACGCACCAACCCTTGGATACGCGAGCTTATGCTCAAGGAGGAGCCCGTATCGCCCGAACCTATAGACTATTCGGCTCGATACATGACCGTCGACCGGCTCCGAGCAGAGTGTGCCCTGGTTGGTCGCACGGAGTTTGATCCAACCGAATTTGACAACGCACGTAAGTTCCTTGTATATATATCTCCCACCTCAAACTCGTATAAACACCAGTATCTCTTCTTCTTCCAAACTATGTAACCCGCATATTAGACCCAGCCATCGTCTTCATTGTAAACGTTCAGGCGTGTGCACTCCGTTATATCATCCGCAAGAAGGTTGACACTTTTTGGATACACCATGTCGCGGCTTCCAGAATCCAAGCAGCATGGTAAGCTAGCCTTCGTTTGGACTATATATTTACTTGACCCTGACGTGTTGTTGTGCCAGTTGCCTCGTTGAGAACAAAATTTGCTATTTGGCTGACCCTCTTCATATTTATCCAGGCGTGGCTTCAAAACAAGAAATTTCTTGGTCCCAGCAATCATTTTCCGTCTCCTGAGAAGGCGTGCCCAGCGCCGTCTTTTGGAGTGTGCCCCAGAAACTAACAATGACCGGATGCTGCAGCTCGAGTGGCGGATGAATCAAGAGACAAAATCGCGTGAGGCGATGGAAGCCCGCTTTGAAGAGGTTGTTGACGAGGCGAGTATTCCTGGAACTTTGTTTACTCCTTGCAGCTCGCCCGAAAATTTCGTTCCTACTGACGCACAAATTTATTGTCATTTGAAAGGTACGGTTACTACAAGGACAGGCTGATTTTATGCAGAAAGAAATTGTCCTCTACAAGAAGAAACTAGAAACGGCAGAGACCGAGGTAGGTGCCCTCGGCATCCTTTTTAGCTCCCAATCATTTTCGTGCTTTTCATTGCTGATAGCCTTTTTCCACTTGATGGTCAACCAAACAGATTGAGCAACGCAAAAACCTCGATGAACAGGTTCAGAAAGAATCTCGCCTGCGAAAATCCTTGGAGACTCAATTAGAGGAGGCTCGGACCGAGGTACACATTTGGCTTATTTTAACCTTTGCTCAAAGTTCAGATGTTCGCACACACTGAACATCATTGGCTGATCCTCGTGTTCGCTATCAAACAGATTCTCTCACTGAAAGACGCTCTAGAGCATCAGTCTCTGGATCTTCAATCCGAGCTCGAAGAGAGGCTTGACGAAACCGAGCGTTTGGCTGAAGTGACCAAGCAGATTCTACAAGACCAAGTCAAAGTCCTTCAGCAGAAAGCAGAAAAGGAAGCTGAGGCGCGACTTGAATTAGAACGCCGTCTCAAGAAGGTTCAAACTGAGGTGTGTAGTCTGTCAGCACTCTTGCCAACAACTTGTTCTCAATCACAGAACATTCCTAACCTTTATTCTTTATTTCATGATAGAAGCGTATATCCAAGAGTGCCGAGGAAAGGGGACTCCGCGAAGAACTAGTTCAGGTACGTTCACCGACTTACGACATATTCACAAGAACCAAAATGTATATCAAATGCTTACTATCTTTTCTTGAATTTCACTAGGATCATTCTTCCGGCGGCATGCCCGCCCGATCTTCCCAGGAAAATGGCACACAACCGTCATCTAATAAGCGTGCCCCAATAAAGGTTTCCGTCAATGGCCCTCCCCGTTCCCGATCTTTATCAGCAAAATCGAATGTCCCTAAAGTCACTTCTGATCAAACCAAGGTGATAACACCTAATGCACCATCAAGTGCCCTAGTCTCTCGTGCCATTCCAAAGGAAGATAAGCGGCCCGTTCTCGGAACAGCAAAGGCTACGTAAGTTTTATTATTATTATTATTATTATTATTAAACTGGCGACATCGATCGTTATTCCAGAGCATTCCAATTCATCTGTTACTTATACTTTCGTTTCAGGAGGACCAATGTAAGATCCGGAAAGTCGACAGCCGTTCGGGGGGAGTCCAAGCTTTCTTTACCTATTAAAACTTTGTAAATTATTTCTCTTCCTTTAATTTAACCCCCTTTTTCATGTCTTCCCCACCTCGATGTTCATGAGCCGACGTAATGTTCATGAGCCGACGTAATGTTCATGAGCCGACGTAATGTTACTTGATGACATTTATAGTAAATAAAATAAAATAAAATTCTCCTCTTCGCAAACACTTCGTTCACCTTGCTCGCCTTGGTAATATGTATCTCGTGCGTTTAGGGGTGATGAGACTCCCCTTGAAGATGGTGATCCAAGAAGGATACATAATTGACAATTCTCTCTACAGGGACGTCTCCACCCTTTATAACATGTATAGCAAGTTTTTGATATTCGACAATTTGGTCAGAAAATCGGCTCATCTCTGCCCGTGATGCATATCTGGAATTGATGTAAACGTAATTCACGAGAATAGAGCCCATTTATATCCAGCCCAAACCATCATAGAATTTTATTCACAACCCGTCATACGAACAGTCCCTCCTCGTCCCCATACTTCTCTCCCTTGTGCTTCGCGTATCTAAGCAAAACGAGAACACCAGCAGGAGTCATCCCCTCGATACGTTTAGCCGCTCCCTGGAGAAATTTAATAGAAAAACATTGATTCCGTTAGCGGCGACACAATATACATAATCACAAAATAACTTCCCTCTCCCTCCTCCCAATAAATAAACGGAACCAAATGCAAATGATAAATCTAATTATAATAGTAAAAAAGGACGAAGTCAAAATCAAACCGGCCATACAAGGGTGGCAGGTCGAATCAAATTGAGTTTCTGCCTGACTTCACTAGATAGGTTGTGGATACTGATTGTACGCGTTGAAAACCGAGTAGCGTTAGTACTATCGTAGATGGCATTCTACGTCATCTATACAAAACTACGGAAGCAAAACAAGCAACACATGCAACCTGTCGTAATCGATATCATCACTCAGCAAAATATTCTCATTCCTCCTGAGTGACTCTGCCTCGACTTCTTGTCTCAGCAGGTAAGGTTTGTAAAGGCCTATTTCCAGATTTGGAAATCGCACAAATAAATACTTTGTCATGGATCGATCAAAGAAAAGCAACCAACGCTATTACCTCCATTTCATCAAATCCACTGACCTTCAATCATGACCCGGTCCTGCACTGTCTTTTCAAAGCACCGGAGTTCTGGCGCCACCTCTAAGAAATCCTCGACCTTGACGTTTGGCAACCGTAGCATGTCCATACCGCTTTTCGATATCGAAATGCATGAAGCATATATATCAGCGTTACTATCTTAATCTGCGTTTTCTGCACTCTCTCAATCAGCTCCCAGAGAAGCAGGCTCACCTCCGTATGATGCCGTCATCGTTTATGGTGAACCCGTGTCTCGACCATTTGTCAGGGGACATGCACACCGACTCGAGCGTATCCAGTGCACGGAGCAGCTGTGATTCCATCTGCTGGAAATGCCGGTACCGATGTGGGCTCACACAGCCTGCCTCGAAGCCTGTATACGACGTAATGGTTTCAGATTCCCAGACGTAAAACGCAACAATCAAAGTCATTTTGCCATCCAAGATAGCATCCCATAAACGATGTGAATATCACAACCACACACACACACACACACACACACACACACACACACACACACACACACACACACACACACACACACACACACACACACAAGACAAGTACCTACCCTTACGCGTCAACCTCACATCCGCATTATCCGCCCTCAACAACAACCTGTACTCCGACCTAGATGTGAAGATCCTGTACGGTTCCTCGACGCCCTTTGTGATCAGGTCGTCGATCAGCACACCGATGTAAGCATCCGCGCGATCGAGTATGAATGGTGGTAGATGGCGCGCCGAGAGGGCGGCGTTGATACCGGCAACGATACCCTGTTGGTTATGATGCACACAGACCAGACGGGATTGATCAAATCGAGGTACGAAGGAGACCAGGGCAGATAAGACGGGAAGGCCACGATAAGACGGGAAGGCCACAGGAAATGGAATCATATTGTACTTGCGCAGCTGCCTCCTCGTATCCCGTCGTACCGTTGATCTGCCCCGCGAGAAAGAGGCCGCGGATACGTTTGGTTTCGAGAGTGTGGCGGAGCTCGCGAGGGTCGACGTAATCATATTCGACCCCGTAGGCTTTTAAGGGAGGAAATGTGTAGTTTGGGTCAGCGAGAGGAACAATATATTTCTACACAATTCAACCAATCCGACAAACGAACCTGGGCGTGTCATCTCCACATTCTCCAGGCCCGGTATCGAGCGTAGTAGCTTGATCTGGATGTCCTCGGGCATGCTGTTGGAGATACCGTTGGGGTATATCACATGGCTGTCAAGACCTGGGCGAGGAAGGGCATTATGGTTACCATTGCCAAAATATATAAACAGACCTGTTGTTCTCGAAACGCAGGAACAATAACTACTAGATACCTTCCGGTTCTAGCCATACAACGTGTCCTTGCTTCTCCCTGAACCGTATGATCTTGGCCTCAAGCGACGGACAGTACCTATAACATATCAAGTTTAATAGAGAAAAAAAAAAAAAAAAAAAAAAGAACGTAAGCACATGGTCGACTACTACAGCCCATCACTAATGAGCAAAATCATACATGCTCTCACCTCGGTCCCTTGACCGTCTCCCGGATGTGTATGCTCTGGTGCAGATTATCCGTAATGATTTGGTGTGTCTGCGGAGTCGTGCGGGTCTGGTGGCAGACGATCTGCTGGGACTGTTGGATTAGGAATTGGCGACGGAGTCCGTGAAAAAAGATTTGAATTGTTCTACACAAAATTACCAACACAAGCCATCATCATGTCAGTCGTACCTCGAAAGGCACACTATCATGCAAAAACGAGAACGGCGATGCGGGCAGCTCGCCGTGTTGCTGTATAAGTCCTTCATAGTTGATTGTATGTCCATCTAAGCGCGCGGGCGTGCCTGTTCGTTATATGTGCGATGTGAAGACGGAAGGGGAGCGTAAGACTATTCATCGTGTTCCTGCCAGCGCGCTGCCCTTGCCCCGTAGGAGACCAACCCACAACACCCTCGAAATTATCTCACACACACTTCTTACCCGTCTTCAACCTCGCGAGCCGGAACCCAGCCAACTGTAGCGATTTTGAGAGGCCGATGGAAGGGTTCTCTCCCATACGACCAGCCGGATAGCATTTCTGGCCTGAAGATAGGATACACGTTGTATTTGATCATGCGGCATAAACAAAAAAATTCTCCAGCCTTGGCCCCAAATCAGGTGAAATGTTACCGATGTGAATTTCGCCTTGCAAAAATGTGCCGGTGGTGATGACGACGTTTGGAGCGAGGACTGTCTCGCCGGAATCTAATAGAGAGTATACAAATATTGGGAAAGGTAAAGATCGGGGATGGGATCTATGACACAAATTCATCGTTCTCCCCGGTTGCGAAATACCTCGCCCTCAATTTCCAAACAGTCCTTCCCTAAAACTCACCCAGTTTCACTCCCCTGACTCTCCCATATGTCCCCGTCTTCATCATGGTTCCTCCTTCCCCAACGCCGGCCTCGTCCCAAGGCGCGATCACCAGATCGGCGACACTCGCCCCCCGTAGCGTCAGGTTCGGGTACGATCGCAAAGCTTCTTGCATGTGGTGCTTGTAGAGTTTACGATCAATCTGGGCTCTAGGGCCCTGATTATTTGTGGAATGGAAATGGCGTGAGAGATCGAGGTGCAAGTGGCCAGAGAATAGGTAGAAAGTTTGAGAGTTAGGTTGTATGATACATACGTAGACTGCCGGGCCGCGGGAACGGTTAAGGACCTTAAACTGGATACCAGCGAGGTCTTTGCAGAAAAAGTAAGAAAAGTGTGAGGAACACACGACCAACAGTCCCAAATGGCCCTCACGCCATAATCGCCTCTCGCCGCACAACATGACGTACTCCTTTACCCCAACCTACCCGATACCTTCCCACACACGCCATCCAACGCGTCCACCTCCCTGACGAGCACACCTTTCCCCACCCCGCCAAACGACGGGTTGCACGACATTTCGCCTACGGTATCCAGATTCTGGGTGACGAGAAGGGTGTGCGCGCCAGTTCGCGCGGCGGCGGCGCAGGCTTCGGAGCCGGCGTGGCCACCTCCGATGACAATTACATCGTAGTGGCTGGGGGGCGGGCTTGTGACGGCAGAGAAGCGGCGGACAAGAAGGCGGAAAGTGATGGGTAAACGGGACGGTCGCATTCTGTGACTTGGAAGCGACCTTTGAGGACGGCACACTTTATTCTCTTGTGGCTTATGAGGAAAACCAGTCGTAATATCATCCATATATTCAAGAGATCTGACATAAATGTGTGAGGTATAATTACATGGAATGTACGCACACGCTCCTTGAACAAGGATGGAAATGCGACAATGATGGTGATGGGAAGGAACTGAGAATCACAGAGATCTAAGTCCCTCAAAAACAGAAAATCAAAAAGATTAAAAAATCACTGCTTTTCTTGCTCTTGGAAGCCCCTAAACAGCGGCGCGGCATATTCGACGAGGTACTCAGCGTCCTTGTTCCCGTTCCTAGCCTCCTCCCACAACACCTTCTTTACCTCCTCAGCGCACCATTTGCGCAGCTCGACCACCTCCTCGACTTCCCTCCTCTGCTCCGCCCCGCCTGATACGGCAACAAACATGCGCCACGCTGCGACGACATCTTTGAGGCTCTGGTAGCGCTCGTCAAGCAGTGTCATGTGGTAAAGGGCGAAAGTGGGAACGAGTGCGGTGGCGAGGATGAAGCCGAGGAGACTGAAGCCGGTCAGGCGCCAGGTATAGAGCCACAGGGTGCCGTACAGGATCGGGAAGAGGGCGATGCCGATGAAAACCTTGTCCTGGGCGACGGACTCCTGGTAGCGCTCCTTGGTCTCGGCGAGCTTGCCGAGGACGTACATGGGGGAGTGGAAGAGGATGCCAGGGAGGAAGAGAGGGAGCTCGAGGAGGAGCCGGAGGGTCGTGGTAGCGAGGAGGAGGCAGGCGGTGGAGAGGGAGAGGCCGTTGCTTTGGTAGAGGGCGATATCGCCGTTGGAAAGCTGGAGGAAATGGAGGGTTGAATTTAAGGTGCGGAGACGGAACTTGAGGGTGGAGAGAGCGGGGTTGTTAGTGACGTTGGTGGGATGGAAGATGTTGGTGAAGCTGAAACAAAAAAAAAGGTGGTTGAGAAGTGTGAGACAAGACATATCAGATATAAGATTCCTTTGGATATATCATCGAAATCACAATGCCAGAATTGGACCATAACTCGATTGTTCAAAGATGGGCAAACATTTACATTGTCCCTATCGATGTAAACAAAAAAGATGGACACCCACCTTTGCGACACCTTTACATAATCCTCCAATCTAACACCGTTACGATCTCCAACCAAGATCCTCCGTGCTGTGTTCGCAGCATGTGCGGTATCCCTAAAAAAAAAAAAAAGACAAAGTCGAAACTTAGCCAAACCAAACCAGCAAAATCGGCTACGAGCGCGCTCACAAGCTCATAAAGCATGCCCATTCTCCGCTTCCTAACCGACCAATCGGGCGCATTGATGGTCATCCTCGTACACTCCTCGACGATCCGCGCTGTCAGCCGCTTCACCGCAGACTTAGGATCTTCAATGAAGCCGGAGAGCATGACGGAGTCGATGTGGATGGGTTTCGCGTATCTATTTCAATAGAGCGTCGGAGAAGTTGTTTAGGGTAATGGAGGGTAATATGGGCACACCCCCCGCGCCGTAGGCACTCTCTCGGCAACAAATGAAATCCCAGCTCATTCCCTCCTCCCACAAAAAAATTCTCCCCAAGATACGCACTCCACAATCACGTCATTTCGCCACTTATTCTTATTGGTGTAAACAATTCCCACGGGAATGATGGCGATTGGCTCGCGCCCGGGACCCTCGAGGATGTTGCCCTCGGACTGCTTCTTGGCGTACTCGAAGGCCGCCCAAGAGAGGCCATCCTTCATCGGGAGGATGTGAGGGGCTGTATACGACGTACCTGAGAATGATGGGAGGTGGATAGAGCGAGAATTGATTTCGAGCGAGCGACGTTGGGTGAGAATTTGTTGAAAGATTGAAACATCAAATCCTTTGACTTATCCCCACCCCCCCCCCCTCCAGGAACCACACACTGTACCTTCGGGGAACAGAGCCACGATCTCGCCCTTTTCCAGCGTCTTGAACGTGCTCTCAAACAGCTTATCGTTTTGATGGTTCTTCACATCCACGGGAACGACACCGGCCGAGGTGAAGATGTAGCCTACGACGGGATTGGCGAAGAACTTGGACATAGCCCAGAAGTGGGCGGGGCGGTCGTAGGGTGCGGACACGATGATCATGGCCGGATCGAGAACCATGTTGGCGTGGGTGCTGTGGGTGAAGGTAGAGCAAAAAATGTATAAATAAAAGTTCGAATACAGGCGATCAAAAGGAGAGCTTGTGATTCCAACGCATAAGTATCCTTCCCTTCACAAACCAATTGACCTACACTTACCCAGCACTGATGAAAATAGCGGATGTATCAGAACGTAGAGATTCGAGAGAAGATAATTGCGTATTGTTTTAGAACTACTAATCAATTGGGCCAATTGAAGCCTTGCGGCGCAAGACGAACTTTGGATACATCCCGAGATGAAGGTTCATAGATCGCGCCACTCGAAACCGTACTACACCAAAGAAGAAGCCACAAGTACATACATTAGCACAGGGCCTGCCTTTGGCACATCTTCGTGGGTGATGATCTTGATCTGACGGAAATAAACCCAGGCGGCGAACTTTGCGAGGTGGCGGAGGGCGGTATACATAGCACCTTCCTCCTCGTGTTTGGAATGTAGTTTCTTGAGTGTGGTGGTCATTGTGTTGGTAGAGGGAGGTTGTGTTGTTGAAAAGGGGGCTGGAGGGGATGGTTGTAAAGAGTGTGGGTTTGTCCTGAGTGAGTGTGTGGGTAGGGGGCGTGACTGGCATGCGTCGGTCCCAATGACGTTTTATGTACGTCTTTGTTGACATATATTTTCCACAACCTCACTTTCGACGTATTTTTTATTTTTATTTTAAACCAGTATATACACACAACCTATTTAATATTCAAAATAGAAATACGATCGATACAGTAATTTTGTTAATGAACATTATGTTAGTAAACAATGTATATACAAAGGTAATAGGCAAACAATATACCAAAACGGGATCATTAAATATGTTAAATCCAGCATGTGGGGCGTCTATAATTTCTATTCTTTGGTATCATACACAACCGGACTCCCCACAACAGCGGTTTGCATCGCCATAGTGCCGAGACCGATGGCATCACTAGTCGGTACCTTGGACAAGACAAGAGACGGTTCACCAGCCACCTCATTCTCGTCTTCTAATGGCACCTGCTTCTCCACATCCTTCAAAATCTCCTGGTGCACCGGCGTTGGATCGGGAGCCAGATTCCTCCGCGCCTTTTTCAACGGATGATGCTTCACGAAGAGTGATGCGATGAGCGAGGTTGCCGTGAACGCGACCAAGACGTGGTACATGAGCTGGAAACCCTCAACATACGCGTGGATGACGGCGGCCTGCAGACTGGCAGGAAGGCTATCGTGAATGAATGTGGCGGACTGCTTGGCGGGCCCGACGAGGTCCGGCGAGAGGATGGCCGGAAGTATGGTGTCGAGGCGGCTCTGTAGCGCGGAGGAGCAGATGGCGACACCGATGGCGCCGCCAAGAATACGCATGAAATTGGCCGTTCCGGTAACGACGGCGAGGTCGCGAACTTCGCTGGCAGACTGCACGGCGATGATGGATGAGGAGAGGATTAAACCCAGACCGACCCCCGTGATGACCATAAAGCCATACTGGGATCCATCAGAGAGGGTCTCACTGAAGAAGCTGATCAGAACCATACCAATGGTCATCAGTGTTGTGCCGATGATGTAGAGGTAAAGGTATCTGCCGAAGCGGGAAATGAGGTACCCGGAAAAGGCGGAGGTGATGGCGATGGAGAGTTGTATAGGGAGCAACTTGAGACCGGAGGCGGTGGCCGAGGAACCTTGTACGATCTGTTAATGCGTATAGTCGTCAGTGTTGCATTTTGGGAAATAAAGTTCATCCCGATAGAGATAAAAGTTGAACATACCTGAAAGAAGGATGGTAGATTTATGATTATGCCAAAGAAAGCGGTGCCAAACATCCAGTTACTGATGTATACGGCAGTAATGGTTCGATTCTTGAACAAGCGAAGTGGAATCAATGGCTCAGCGGCCACTTTCCACTCGACAAGGATGAAGCAACCGCAGAGGAATACCCCGAGGGCAAGGCACGAGAGGATGGGCGTACTGCTCCAGGGGTATTGGCTGCTGCTGGATTCGAGAGCGAACAAGAGCGCAGTGGTAGCGGTAACAATGAAAAAAGTGCCCAGGAAGTCGACTCTCCGAAGCTTTTCGCGAAGCGAACCGGTGGGGTTCGGGAATCTGAGATAATACCAAATCGTGGCCATGGCACAGATACCTATGGGAAGGCTGTTTTGAGGAAATCGGTTAGGTCACTGACTCTGTAGATCACAACGTTGACGAACGTTGACGTATCTATCCACCATTTGAGGAGACACTTACTTGATGTAAAAGATCCAACGCCAGTTGGCGTGGTCGGCGATGGCACCCTATTGATACGGTGAAAATTTATGAGGTTGGTGGAATCAAATACCACGATGCGTGTGATAGAGCTAGATCATCATACTTACTCCTAGGAGAGGTCCGAATACACTGGAAAGTACAAAAACAGCATTAATGATGCCGCTATATTTGCCACGTTTCTCAAGAGGAACAATCTCCGACATAACAATCATGACGAGCGAAAAAACCCCTGGCAGAAATCAGAATTGAGTATCAAGAGTCTTGGGAGCGACGAAATGCAACGTAATCATGGCAAATGACATGCATACCGGCACCACCAAGACCTTGGAGGGCCCTGAACCCGAACAACATGTTCATGCTGGTGGCAGCGCCACACAGGGCACTTCCGACCAAGAAAATGACAATGCCGATCATGAGGGTTGGCTTGCGACCGAAGATGTCCGAAAATTTGCTGTACAGAGGTTGGAATGCTGTGGACACGGATTGGGAAGTCGTCAGTTGACATAACCCAGGAAATCGCGGGTGCTAGAGTGACGACGGATCTACCGAATAATTACCCTACAATTATAATTATATAATTTGCCAGCAAGGGATTAGTATTTGTCCGGGGTGTTGGAGCCGATCCAAAAACTTTAAGGTGCACACTCACATTATATGTCAAGATGTAAGAAGTGACAACCCAACTAGATCTGTCCAACCCATTGAATTCGGAGGCGATTTTGGGCAACGCGGTAGCGACTTTGATTGCAGAAAGTATGGATTTAATTGCTGAATAAGCAAGACTTTGTTTTTTTTTTTTTCTCCGAAAGTCCTCCTTACCTATTGTCGAGTCCAACGCCGATAGAAACAGAGAAAGTGCGAGCCTACACGATGCAAAATAAGCATTAGCAATGTGGTCGGGAGATACTGAGAGGTGACTTTCATTATTAAGCTTACCCTATAAACACGAATGCCAATTCTCTGCCTTGCAGGAATGTCCGCTCCGCCGAAATCGCGGTGGTAGCAATTTGTAGCTTTTCGAGAGAGACCTGAACAGGGCCTTCCTTTTCGGTAACAAAGCTGGGTTTGGCGACCTCAGTCGAATCCCTTAACGTTTCCTCGCTGCCTTTGGAGGTGTTTATCGGCATTTTGTTTTGGGGATGTTTGATATCGGTGATCTAGGAATAATTTGTATAGAAGTGCCAGGTAACGAAATACGAGGATGTTCTCGGTCTTTTATATTGACAAGGTAGAACGTCACACATTAATTGATCCGAGGCTGCGGGATGTCCAGAGTCGCCCATGCTATCGGATGACTGCGCGGAAAGGGAAAACGACAAGGGGCTGCCACAGAAATCAAGGTCGGCACCGGTGAATCCCCAGCTTCCTTTCTGGATAGATTGCCTTAATGGTCTGGACGACGGGGTACACCTTTGAGCCTGGCAATGACGACGAAACCTGATTTGGAAAACTTCAGTTCTGAGCTCCGTGTCTCGGGCAAAGTCACTCGGAGTAGGTGGCATGTTTACTAATAAATAACTACTTGGAGGCTGATGCCTGGATCAAATCAAAAATATTTTGTGTTCTTCGTTTTTTATTATCCGCAGTGCTTCGAAAAACCTTCTGTGATGGAAACAAGTTTATTAGGCCGCATTACCCTCAAGGCCTCAAGGAATACGAAAGATCACGCGCGTTTATGCTCAGAATCCTGTGGAGCATCGTGATCGCTTTTTTCAAATTCCCGTGCCGACGTCTCGGTGATAAGTGTGAGCTTCAATTAAGCGTTAATATTAACCAGTAGCTACGATGTTGTGTATGGTAATCGATGTCGAATATTGGTAATGGTATAGGTATGCAAATACGCTCGACTTTCTAGTTCCTCTTTCTGTTTCGTGCACTAGCTGGATATGTCAGCCACAACCACAGTTATTACAATGTCTAATGTCGTATCTTTTGCACACATTCGTCGCCACGCCACGTGGCAACATCCAGACATGTCTTGCAAAAGAGTGAGCCCACGGTAGAACCCTGTATGTACCATGCTTTCCATAATCCTATTGTAATTAGAGTGTACCTAAGCATCGTACTACATTGGGCTCCGTAAGCGTGTTGCTGAGATCGTCGTTGTGTTTTTACAAGGTCCGCCTAACATTGCGAGGGTAGTTTTGAATATAGATCATGGATAAAGATCACAGTCTGCTCCACGGATGCATCATAGCAACGAACATCAGTTTCATGCTAGATCAGCAATCGATATTTTATGTTTGTCACGTTTGTCACGTGCTTCGATTATGTAAAGCGCCTTTTCATCTGCATCTGCATCTCGGCTGTAAACATCTAAACAAACAAATACTCAGTGGTCAACCGGGGGCGTTCATCCCATGCAAGTGAACTATTTCGCCTCCAATTACATACATTTTGTATGAGATTGCCTTGAAAGCATACTGTTTCCATAACGATAGATTATCCGATTGGAGTGTCTGAATCATTTTGCCTTTCTCTTTACCCTTTTATGTCAATGCACGGATATATCATATAGTTCTATTTTTTCCCGTGATTTATTCCGAGGGAGAGATGTATGTAATCAAAATAGGTTAGCGACTACAGTCAATGTTTAATGCTGAACTCTATCCGAGCGGCAGGACCTTCAGCACCTAACAAGTAAGCATCTTTCGCGATTGTAGTATCTTATAGAAAATCGGTAGTTTCGTTTTGTGCTCTTGTACTCCGAACGCACGACTAAACCGACCGACCACAACGAAACCGCGAAAGCGTTCGGCTCTATGCCGCTGAAAGCGGGCAAGGAACCGGCTGTTTTCAAGTGGACCCCCTGTAAACCTTCGCGTTCATGTGACAAAGAAAAATGACTTATTCAGAGTTTATTTATTTATTTATTATTAGTTGCTTTTTAATTTTGCAGGCCTTCTTTTTAGCTCGCAACTGAATTCGCCGTGATTGCCTAGACTTATTCGATACCATCAAAAATCCGAGAGTGGAGAATTAAATGAAGCCAGGCAAGTTTTTCCCTGAAAAATATGGAAAATCTCCACGAGCCCTACCGGCTGCGCGGGCCCTTCGACTCGCCGGAGGAGGCCTTTCCGTTTTGTCAATGGAGACGTGGAAAGGAGTATCAAGGTTCCCACGTGGGAGAGGTATCCGATGGAGGCAATGAAACGGTGGCAAGGATGGTCGAAGTTGACGATGGTGAAAGAAGGGCTTGTGGCCGTGCATTATTATCGCGGCGTTCCATGTTAGATACATCGTCATGCCCAGGTGCTATAGCTTTTATTGTGATGCAAAATCAAGGGGAGGTATTATGATTTGGAAGTTGGTACTGAGGGTCTACTGCGTCCCTCCTCTCGCGAGTAGAAGCACTATTCTCATACAGGCCTGGTTGAAAAATAAGATAAAGCAATTGTATTTGTTAGTAGTATGACTCGGAAGGAATGGCAACCCAAAAATTCGGGAATGCTGTTCTATAATGTGCACATACATTGTTAGCATTACTACCACTTGTAAATAAGATGTCGTTTAAGATGTTGAACCATGACACTTAAGCAGAGACTTGAATCTAATAAAAGATAAATCCTCTGTCCGATATGGCCGGTGCGCTTTTATCGGCTGCTATGCTGCGTTGGTGATGGTGCGGTTGGCATACGTATGTCATGGACACTGGCGCCGCACTAGTCGCGGAGTATCTTATCTACCTCTTTGCGGGCTCGGTCTGCCATCGCATCCGCATCGGAGAAGGGTTCCAGACTGCCACCACAGCTAACAGTCAACTTGTCTGCAGCCATGTTTGCACGGCAGGCGTCGTCGTGATGAAGAGGGTCGTCGAGGAGATCACAGAAGGTACTGCAGACCCGGCGGAGGGTGCGCTTGAGGTTCGCGTCAGAGAAGCGGGCGATGCATAGAAAAATATCTGTTGGGAATTCGGGTATCATGTGTTTTAAATGAAGCGCAAGGGCGCAAGGATGTGTGTCCACGTCAACATCAGGATTGCTCAAAAGTTCACCCGCCAACGTCATTCTCGCCTGGATCCGCGAACAACTCCTCTGTTTTCCGCTGTGATAATCAGCATGTAGTGGTTCAATAATTACGTGAATATGCTCATCAGGGGGCTGTTCAGGGAAATACCTGCTAATTTTCCATCATCTCTATGCCCTTATCCAAAACGAGGTCCTCGAACGCAGCCTGATCGCCATCGCGGAGGTTAACCTTCCAGAGTGCAAGCTGATCGGGATCGAGGTGAGCAAATTCGTTCTTCTTCATGTCCATGATTAGTTCCGTGAGCTCTGTAACTGTCTTCGTTGGGAGAATCGCGACCTCAAGTGAACAGATTTTGCCGGAGATCCGGCAGATGAGAATAATATTGGACATTGGTACGTCTAGTGAAGCTGTCAGCGTGCGTCAAAGAAGTTGTTTGCGAGGTTGTTTGGGTGCGCGCTAAAGAACAGAAGTTGTTTGTGTGCGCGCTAAAAGGTATAAGTGCCAAAAGAGGCTACCTCAGATGGTTTTTTTTGTTGCATACAAACATGTCCATTGCACTGCCGATTACGGTCATATCTGAGCTGTGAAAGTTCAGTCCCGGATGTGTCGGGCGGGTTCCGTTGGTATTATCTTTGGCATGTGCATCCTAATCTTATTTAGCTACTTATAATTAGATTTTTAGATAAATGTTATAAATGTTGACGCTAGGCGAAAAATAGTATAGGTGTTGCTTACCTTCTGGGTATGATTCTAAGAGCAAGAGGGCTCTGGTAGAGTTGTTCTACTGTAAACACTGACTGATAATCGGATCGAAAAGCGTTACATCAACCAGAGCTACCAGTATGTCCGCTCTGCAATGGTCGTGTCGGGAATAGAAACGTCATTTCCGGCCCCATACAATTATAGATAATTATGTTATTTCATCACGACCTGTTGCTGTAAAGATTTCCGGAAAACCGACGAGCACAGAAGAACTTTCTGATCGAAACCAAGTACAGGGCAAGTATTGTGAGTTATGGATTTTGGCGCGTGGTGTCAACTGATTTTGCTTATGTGAGATAGAGGATGATGCTGTTTCTTCAGTTTTATGACACTTGTACGCCCAAAATAAAAAAATAAAGTCCCTCTATCGACGTACCATGCGCGAACCATGCCGCCATCGTCTGCTCGCATGATCCACGACACGCCAAAAGTGTGCACGCCTTAGCAAAACCAAGCCGATCCATCACCCCATATTACGGGTTCCAACCACTTGTGTACCAAAAGTGGTTTTCCGAGGCTATTGCGCAATTGGAAGAATCCCCTCGCCGGAAAAGGTTGACTGGTTGCACGCGCAGAATATTGGAGCCAGCTCAGCAGATTATAACGAGCACGGGACACAAAACGCATTGTCGACGAGGAAAACCGCTCTTTAGGTTCGCTTCCGAAACAAACCCTCCAACGTACGCCTTCCTTGGCATTCGAACTGACAAGCTGGATATTCGGTCTTCTGGAGGGGGGCTGCTTTCGTTTCAGGTTAGAAACGCCGTTGACAAAGGTGGATTCTTTGTACTCTATTACTGCGTCCGCTCCACCGGGCAGAAGGCATACCCCTTCATCCGCTGTCACAAGCGCATCGCCATAAGTGGGAGTGAGCTAAATATACTCGCGACAAAATTATCTTCCTGCCTGTTCTGCCTGTTGCTATCTGTGTCAATAGCGGTCGCCCCTGCAACGAAGTGACAAGTACTTCCTGCGGCGTATCATCCAGCAGGTGAGCTATTCTATGACAATATTGATGGCATGTCGGAGAGGCAGGTCCCTGAGTTGGTGGCTAGCCTGCCCAATTTAGCTTCCTGCCCCTTCCCTTCTCAGCCTCACCCTCTCTGGGAAACCGACAGACCAGCCTCATATAATAATAACAACGACCCCGAACCTGCTCTTGCTGTTCAGCCTTTCTTACCCACAACCAGTTAGGTTCACGCCCCTCCGTGAATCCTGCCAGCAACACCGAAAAAGGAACACGACCCGAATACCCACCGCCATTCAATGAGCTCAAATTCTTCCACTTTCAACCTGACCGCCTCGACCAACATGTCCGGCATGTCTACCGAGAACACACAAACTCTCTACAAGTTCATCGGTATATCGCTGGCGATTGCAAGCGGTAGGTTGTCGTCCATCTTTCCAACGTTGAGTAGCACGCTCACAGACGAATAGGACGATACCGGAATTGCTGAGCCGGAATTACTGAGCCATGTCGAAAAAGCAAGCCCAATTGCACATGAAAGAGCACGGCACCTGTAACGTCATATATACCACCACACCACCAACACCACCAACCCCCCCCCCCCCCCCCCCCCCCGACTCCCTAAAAGAGACAGAAAAAGATCCAAATATCGCTTCGTAGCATTTGCTGTGGGCAAACCCAATATAACCGTGACTGAGTGTCAATGAACGCCAAGCACGGTACATCGAATGACCATACACCAGGATAATGGAATAGAAAAGAAAAGGATCCTACCAGTGTGCCGAATTTGCCAGACTAACCAACTAACAGTCTAGCTCGCTCTCCCCCGCCCTCCGCATCACATACCTATCCACAGGCGTCTTCATTGGCTCGAGTTTCGTCTTCAAGAAAAAGGGTCTGCTAGATTCTACAAACAAACTGGGTGCGTACGCGTTCGGTTCGCCTTGCAGCGTTGTTTGATCACATTGGGAATGATGAGGTGAAGACGTTCTGGCTATATGTGCGTTGCGTGGCATGTCAGGGTGACGTGCCTGAGGTTCAAACGAACACAATTGCTTGCGCGCATATATTGGAGGGTGGGCACAGACGCAGAAAGAGGCATCCTGATGTTTGTGTCCTTGATTTCAATAATATTCATCATTCATCCCGTCCTTTTCTCCTCCGCGATCCGTCCATTCACAGGCGGTGTCGCTGGCGAACACCATGACTACCTAAAATCCAGCATGTGGTGGACCGGCATGATCCTGAGTGAGTTCAATCGTTCCGTGGCTTCCGATCCCACTAGCGTTTCAATTTGGATCGGGTTTCCATATTCCTCCCCTCCCTTAACGTGCGCTTTGTCGGCTTCCTGCAGTGATCATCGGCGAGCTCTGCAATTTCGTCGCGTACGCTTTCACCCAGGCCATCTTGGTCACGCCGCTGGGGGCGTTGAGTGTCGTGTTGAGGTGAGTGTGTGTGGGAAAAGAAAAGGCGCTGTTGATGATAGTGGGTGAGGAGAAAGGAGGTCCACGGGATGCGAGATGGGGATGCGGCGGAGGGGGACCGGGCGCAAACATACATCGGTACTTGATTAACGCTTTCAACCCATCAATTCCATCACGCAGCGCCGTCCTCTCTTCCTTCTTCCTCAAGGAACGGTTGAACTTTCAGGGCAAGGTTGGTTGCGCGCAATGCATCATTGGTGCTACGATTATTGTGCTGCACGCGCCGGAGAACAAGGCGGCCGAGGCGGGCATCAACCATTTTCAGACATTGGCGACAGCACCTGGTGAGTTGAGTTGGGGTGGTCGGGATGGCCAGTGAAGAGAAAGAAGTCCGAGGAAGAAAGAGGCGGACCAATCAGAGGAGTGAAGACGATTGGATGTATTCATCGCTCACTGACACACCGGCCTTTTGATATCTTTGATTTTTGTGTGCAGGATTCTTGGTCTACATGAGTTTGGCCATCGTCATTTCGCTCGTCCTAATATTTTACATGGGTCCGCGCTACGGCAAGAAGAGCATGTTGGTTTACATTACGGTGTGCTCACTCATTGGTTCGCTATCCGTCGTGTGCACTCAAGGCTTGGGCACGGCCATCGTTTACTCCGCCGCGGTCAAAAACCAATTCGACCAACCGTTTCTGTATGTCCTCCTGGCCTTCGTCGTCGTCACCCTGCTCACGGAGATCAACTATCTCAACAAGGCCCTCAACCTCTTCAACACCTCGCTAGTCACTCCAATCTACTACGTCATCTTCACATCTTTCACCATCGTCTCGTCCGCCGTCCTCTTCCAAGGCTTCAATGCATCTGTTACGGACATTGTGACTATAGTCGCCGGCTTTCTCGTTATTTGCTCAGGGATTCTCCTTCTCCAGACTTCCAAGGTGGAAGAAGGCATGGCCGTAATGGACTCGCGTATGTCCATGTTGGACGCCTCTCCCTCGGGCGAACATCCACCCGCCTGTACCATCGACTCCGGCCCGGGCGAGCCCTTCCCGGCTCCCTTCGGCAACATCAGGCGGTTCAGTCGTGACATGCACACGAGTCCCAACCCCTACAAGGGCCGAGACAGCCCTACGTCCCACCAAATGGTGAACCGCCGCTCCAAAACCATTGCCATGGGTGAGGAGCGGTGGCAGCAGCGCCAGTCACGGTTCCAGGACGACGGCTCCCCAAGGCAGGAACACAAGATTGCAACACGCTCGTTCGCCGGCGAAGACATCGAGGAGGAGAAGCGTTACGGTATGGACGATGATCTCAATTCGAGCCCCACCGAACTCCCCACCATCATCACCACCACCGTTGCAACCACCCCCTCCACTCTTCGTCAACCCTCGCTCCCATCCCCGGATCCGAACGTCAGATTCACGCTGAACCCGCTCGGTACCATCGCCTTCTCATCTACACCAGTACCCCATGGCCAGCAGAGCCACGGCCTCTATGGCGGCTCCACCTCGTCTGCCCCGGGAGCGCACGCCGGTATCGGTCTCGAGGCACCATCGCCGGACTCGGCCCACCCGCACGCCGCTACGTCGGTCACCAACCTCCTGGCCCGTCACGCCACCCCGCCTGTCACGCCCGTCATAAGCGACGAGACACACATGCAGCGGAGGGCGCAGGCCGCCGGGCATGTCGGGGTCGTGTCGCAGTATAAGATGGGACTGAAGAGGGATGAGGACGGGGATACGCGTCAACTGAGGTTACATGCGACACCTGAGACAGGATCCAGCGGCGACGAGGACGATTTTGACGGGGAGAGCGCGAGGGATAGTGCGGGGTCCACACAACCGGGGTATAGTGTGGGGAGAGCAGCGGTGGGAGGGCCGGGGATGTTCTAGATGTCCGTTATGTATAGGGTGCGATGTAATGATATCCTGCTTGTTTGTGGTTGGGGAAGGCGAAAAAGGAGCTACTCATTGATATACATATTTTTTTTTTTTTTTTT
>RBNI01000876.1:0-26136 GCA_003990745.1 Jimgerdemannia flammicorona | reverse complement strand
TTTTTTTTAAAGTCACTTGGACTTCTATTTATTACCACTCAATCCATAAATAATAATATATATAACCACACCCTCAGCCAATGTCCCTCAGATCTCTCTCTCCACTCTCCAATCCTCTTCACTGAAGGACAACCCAACCACCTGCCACCTGAACCCTCTCTCCACTCTTCTTGCAAATACAATTCACTAGATTTTGACAGCCCCCCCACCTGGTCCCCACCCTCTCCACCAATCATTCAAAATATCAAGTATTAACTATTCCCAATATGCTACTCTAGCTTCAACTGCAACCCACTGACCCTTAAAGCCAATGACTAGCCAGTTCTATCTAAATTGCCAGAGCCCATCCCAAGATCAATCATTTATCCCCAACCCCACCCACCAACCTATGCTAGAGGTCCCTCCATCTCCCTCCTTCTCCCCCCACCAGGGGCTGCAATCCCAGTCTGCTAGTAATACTGTACCAAAACTCTCTCAAAACTTGACACTTCCCTAGCCAATGTTCAGGCATTTGTACCACTCTCTCCTCCTGGCTAATATCCATGCATTCCTCACACTCAAATATACCATCTGTCACCAAGTGCTCTGATCAATAGTTCAGCATCACATTCTGCCTTAGAAACCTCTACCATACTATCCAGAGCTTGGAGAGAAGCCACTGCATCACCCACTTGCTTCAAAGCCAAACACCATTCCAGTCTCACTTCTCACAAATCCCTACCCTTTGCCATGCTTCAGGCCACATATCCCCCCCAAGTCTCCATATATATTCCATTCTATTGCTAAGCTGAAAATTCTCCACCAATGTACCTCTCAGCAGTAGCCAGTTCTATCTTCACATCCATAGTCCTCAGTCCTCCTCTCTCTCATCACCCCTCTACTGAAGTCCAATTCTCCTTACACTATCCACTACTCTCTACCAAAAACCTTTGTAATACATTCTCCTGCTCCCATCCATGGCTACCATCACAAGCAGATCACCAGTTGCTCCATGAGGGGAGTACTAGACTTCCCACACTCTCTACATGAGTGGTACCCACTCTTGGCCCCTTAACTCACTTGCCCTCTTCAGCCACCATGCTCTCAAGCAATGTAAGTACTTAGTGAAGTCTACTAAGCCCAGCCTGCCTTTGTCAACAGGCAGAGTCAGAACCTCCCAGCCTATCTGACTATGCTGCTTGATCCAAATCCATGATCTTACTATCTTCAGAAGTCACCTGACCACCCACACCAAGAAGTTTAGATGATACTCCACATACTATAGCTTTGGCAGTCAATACATATTCAGCACCATCACCCTTCCTACTAAGGATATATGCCGACCACCCCACCATAGAAGAATATTCTCCCATACTAGTAGCTGCTGTTTCCACCATATATAGGACAAAAGAGACCCATATAACAAAAAGTAGATCCCTAAGTACCAGATCAGTTCTCTTGCTGGAACCACTATTCTAATCACATTGCTATCAACTATTCTGCCACCTAGCACCAGAGTCTCACATTTGTGCCAGTTGAGCTTAGTACCTGAGCTTCTCTCATACTATTTCACAGTTCTTCTTAGTTCCTTCATATCCTCTAATGAGCCTAGTCTAATCACTATATTATCTGCAAAAGCCCCCACCTTCCAGTTAATTCCCAAAATATCCAAACCCCCCATTTGATGCTGGATCCTATTCAATAGGGGCTCCAAGGAAAGAACATATAGGATGGGTGACAAAGGATCCCTTTACGGCACCCCACAACCTAGCAGAAAGGTCACACCTCTGTGTCCATTCACTACCAATGCTGCTTGACTGTTTTCCAATAGACTGATTAATGACCTTCTGAACTCTGGGGGTACTCCTACATATTTCAGCACTCTCTTTAGCCAAACCCTCCTCACTCTGTCATATGCCTTCTCCTGATCTAGAAACACTAACCAGCCATCAACCCTAGCTGTCCAAGCCCCTTCAATTACCCTATAGACCCATGCAGTTCCATCTCGAATCAACCAACCACCAACAAATCTCCTCTGCTCTACTCCTAGTATCTGCTGAGCAATCTCCTGCAGCCTAGTCACCGAGATCTTCATCACCAGCTTGCAGTCTATATCTAGGAGTATAATTAGCTATCAGTTCTTTCAGTCTTCTCTTCTCTCCTTATCCTTATAGAGCAAGGAGACTAGCCCTAGATGCTGGCCTCCAATCTAAGTTCCAGATCAAAGGACCTCATTACTCATTGCTGTCATCTCCTCCAATACCACCTCCACCCTAGCCATCTTCTTCCAAAAATCCCAGAGAAGCCCATCCTCTCCTGGAGCTATCCCCTTACTTGTCAAAGCCAAGACCTCGCATACTTTCTCCCCCCACACTGGGTCTCCCAATGTCTCTAGGCCCAGAGCTGGGTCTGGATGTCAATCCTCCAACTACCATTCAATATTCAGGGTATCCTCACCCCCTTCTTCATTACTCCATAAATTCTCCCAATAAGTTCTCAGCAATCCCAACATCTTAGGAGTCCCTGCCACCATCTCTCCATCCTCATCCAGAATACTATCCTACTGCTGTCTGATTCTCCAAACTTGGAGCAACTATGAAAGAAATCTGGTGGATCTCTCTCCCTCCTCCAACTCCTGCTATCACAACCTCATTACCATCCCCTTTAGCTGAACCTCTTCCTCCATTCATAACACTTCCTTTAGCTCATCAACTTCTTTTTGTATTCACAGAATTCTCCAATTGGCTGCCCCCCAATCTTCTAGTAACTCTGCCCACCTCTCCAGAAGTGCCACCAATCTCTGTAAAGCCCATAGCACTCACTGTCACCACTGAATGCTCTTTTCTTTCCCTGCCTCCCTCCAGTACCTCTGAGTACTCAATTTTAGCTGCTGCTAGCAATCCTCAATTACAAATCCCTATTTCTGCCACCTATCAATCTTCACAATAACTTCCACCTCTCAGTCTGTCTATAAGAAACCATTCTCCAACAAAGAAGAATTCAGTCACTAATATCCAGACCCATCTCCACTTCTCCCAAATCTCCCACTTCCTATCAGACCCCAGTGATCTGACCATGGATACCAAACCACCTCCAATGTATCTCAGACATTCACTTTCCAGTACTCTGCTATCAATACCCAGTCAATTCTAGAGCCCAGCCCTATCACCTAGTGAGTATAAATTCAGTGCTCCACTCAAAACTATCACCCCAAGTCAACCAAGGAGCTCATCCTCTCAATCTCCATCCAATCATCCAACCTGTCACTTCTGCCTCTCATTCCTCTCCTGCCATCAGTCCTATCTGTCCTATTATCACATACTATGTTGAAATCACCCCCCAGGCAATCAATCTCTGCCTCATCCATAACACCAGCCTCTCTCAATTCTCTGATCCAATCTATGCATTCCCCCCTCTCAGCCAGACAATAATATAACCCAATAGTCAAAGGGTTCCACTCAGACCTCTTTCATACTCTCTACACCAACCTACTCTTCTAATGTCCAATATCCCCAATGTCCCTCATTCTCTTTCAAACCAGAATGCCCACCCATCTAGTCTATACCACTGCCCCCCCCCATTCTCTAGTCTAGTTCTGTAAGTCCATATCAATCTCATACCATACATTCTACAGTAAGAAAAGATCTGCATCTAGTCCCTTCAACTAGTCAAATATATTCCTTTACCATGCCACTCCCCTCAACCTATTCACATTCAAAGAAAAGATTCTAGTTGTACTGTTCATAATGAATAATGTTTGATATTGAGAGCCCAGTCTAGAATTCCATGCTCATCCCATCACCAGTAAGATCCAAGCACCACTCTGTCTCTACCTTACTCTCTACAACAGCCTGAGCATCCAGTGCTTCCAAAATTTCCTGACACTCTACCCCATCCACAACCTCCATTTCTGCCTGATAATCTGTGTATACCACTCTCCACTTCTCCAACCTCTTTCTTGAATTTTACAAGTATGCCACCTGGTTATTCATAATCTCTCAAAGAGCCTCCTCTTACTGATCATCTACTTGATATTCCTCTGACTCCAAGAGTACTACCAGGATCTCATTTCTAATCTTCCTTAGCACCTTCTCCCTATGGAGAATTTCCTCCTAATGCCTATCACTTAGGACCCAGAAGTCCTCTCCCTCCAGCTTCTCAGTCACCACCCCCTCCAGAGTCTTCCACAGCTACTTCTCTTCATCCACTATCTCAGCAACACCCCAGGCAACTCCTTTGATCTCCACCACAGGGTTCACTAAGGCACTTCTCCTCCCCAACTCATCTCACTCATCCTCTAATATATTTAGTAGTTTCTTCTCTCCACCTGCCCTACTCGGGATGCCATATTGAGGGTGGACTTTCTCACTCATTTCAGCATCCTCCACCATGCCACCCCATCTCTCCTTGCTTGATCTGCTCTGGGCCACATCCTGGGCCATCTCATGCTCCTCTGCTCAAGCACTCTCTATCAGTCTGGCACCCCCTTCTTCTGTACTACTGCCTGTCACACTCTCTCCCAATTTCTCCAATAGCTCCTTCTGGATTTGCCTCTCCTGCACCTTCTCTTAGACCATCTGATCCATCCTGATCTTCTTTCCATCCACAATCTCTACCACTGTCTTGGCTTTATACTCCTTCCAAGCCAATCTCCTCCTCTTCACTGCTCCTGCCAGATCCTCAAGAGCCTCCAGCAAGTCCTCCTCTTCCTCTGGTGTCCCCTTCACCCATGAAACCTTGCATTTAACCAGACCTCACTTAAGGGTTGCTGGCCAATCCCTTGCCTTCTCAGTATTCTCCTTCCCAGCCAGTCTCACCCTGATATTGATGTCTTCCATCCAGAGTTCAGTACCCTCTCAGACTCTGAACCTGATATCTACTATTTCTCCATATTTCTTGACCATCTCTACAATCAACTCTCTGGCTTTCTCTCTTGACACCATAGAAAGATCCAACACTGTCAGCTGTACCACTTAGGGATCCCAGCATATATACCTGACCATAGGGACCACTACTCTGCCCACTACTACCCTCTTCTCCACAGTCTCCAACAATGATGCCTCTTTCTCAAATCCAACCTCAACCCCTTCTTTCTCCTTCAAGAACTTTACCAAAGCTGCCTCCTTCACCTCCTGCACCACCAGCTCCAAAATCATCCTTGTAGTTACCACCAAGCCTCAGAAGTACAATGTAATGGTGAATTCTGACCTTGACTTTTTGAGTAATAGTGCTGATACCATACCAGTTACACTATCTGCCAGATCCCTGGGCCTTGTGCTCTCCCTCTGTCCTGATCCACCAACAATTGTCACATTTGGATTTTTTTCCAGATCTCCAGTCACAGCTCTATCAGCAGTTATATTCTCAGCCCCTACTCCCCCTCTCCCCCCTACTGTCCAACTCTCTCATGAGGGCCCCTCTCTATCCTCCAATGGAAGCTATTGACACCTTCCCTAGTTCCAACCAACTATCCAGACCAGATGCCATTCACCCTATCTTGACCTTGTCAGCAAAGGTCATCCTCTCCTCTCCTTATTGCCTCAATCCATCTCTCTCTCTACCACCAATACCGCAGCCAACCATAGAAGGCTCTGGTATCCCCAAACCATCTCTCTGCCTCCTCCCTACATACTGCCAGTTGAAGGCACTGCTGCCCCCCTGGCTGACATGCTCACCAGTATGTTTGTTGCTGTCTATATTAATAGTCTCCTTTTATCAAAAATATTACAGAAAGTGTTATCTGAGTCTTGTGTCACCTGAATATTACTGGTGAAAGGATGCTCAAACTTTTCTAAGTCTCACAGATTATCTCTTTAGTTATATTATAGTTATAATGAAAGAAAAGACCTTCTGCTTGACCTTTCTCCAGTAATATATATTTGGGTTATACAAACTTCTAGTAATACTCAAGACTTTGATTTTGGAGAAAAGATACTAGTAATATAGTAACTGATGAGCATTCTGAGATATATGCTAGACAGGGTGGCCCTAGTGTATTTGACTGGCAGTATGTGGGAAGAAGTCATGGCTTGGGAGAAAGCATGAGAGACTTGCTGGTAGGTAGATGTAGAAGGAGAGGAGGTAGTGCTGGGGGACAGAGGATGAGGAGGATGAGCTTCATAGACAAGGTGAAGAAAGGTCAATCAATAACTGAACTGAAGGACTGGCTGAGAAAGGGTAAGAAAATAGCAAGAGTTGTAGGTTCTAGAGAGCAGCCCATAGCAGTAAGGGTAGCAGGACTGGTAGAGTAGTAGCTGGGAGGAGTGAGACTGCTGATGACAAGAAGACTGCTAATTTGAAAAAAAAATCCAGATGTGATAGTTGATGGTGGAGCTGAACAGGAGATAGGCATGAGACTCAGAGACCTGACAGATAGTGTGATAGACCTGGTGATAGTACTATTACTCAAGAAATCAAGGTCAGAATTTGCTATTATATTGTATTTCTGAGGCTTGGTAGTAATGATAAGGATGATTCTGGGGCTTCTGGTCCAGAAGATGAAGGAGGCTACATTGGTGAAGTTTTTGAAGAGAATGAAAGAAGTGGAGGTCAGCTTTGAGAAGAAGAAGGTACTGTTGGAGGTGATAGAGAAGAGAGTGATAGTGGGGAGAGGTGGTGATCCTTATGGCCTAGTACTTGCACTGGGATCTCTGAGTGGTATAGCTGACCATATTGGATATTTCTATAGTATCAAAGAAAATGGCCAAGATGTTAATTGTAGAGGCCATCAAGGAGTATAGAGAGATCATGGATATTAAGTTTAGAGTCTAGGAAGGTACTGAATTCAGAATAAGAGATATGGACATTAGGGTGCAGCTGGCAGGTAAGGAGAATACAGAGAAGACAAGAGACTGGCCAGTAGTTCTTAAGTAGAGACCTGTGGAGTGTAAGGTCTCATAAGTGAAAGAGATACTAGAGGAAGAAGAGGACTTGCTAGAGGTATTAAAGGATCTGGCTGGAGCTGTAGAGAGGAGAAGATTGGCCTGAAAGGAGTATGAGGCTAAGACAGTTGTAGAGATTGTCAATGACAAGAAGGTGCAGCTGAATCAGACAACCTGAGAGTGGGTATAGGGGAGGTACATCCAGAAGGAGCTGCTGACTAAGTTGGGAGAGGGGGCAGCTAGGGGGACTACTGCTGAAAGGGCTAGATTGAAGGCAAGTACCTTGGTAGGAGAGAAGGAGGTAGTGTAAGAGGGGACTCTAGAAGGGAGAGAGAATATAGGGTGGAGTATTGTTGTAGAGGATGTAGAGATGGTAGAGAGAGAGAACACTCAGTATAGAGTGCCAGATAGAGCTAAAGATGATGACAAATTGCAGAATATACTGGAGGAGGATTGGGATGAGTTAGCAAGGAGGAATACAGAGGGGGGACAGATAGAAGGGGGGTTGGGGGTGGCCCAGAGGGTGGCAGAAACTGAGGCTAAGGAGAAATAGCTGTGAAAGATACTGGAGAATGTGGCAGCTGAGGAGCTGGAGAAAGAGAACTTCAGGGTACTGAGTGAGAAGCACTGGGGTGAAATCTTATATGGAGAGAAGGTGCTATAGAAACTCTGGGATGAGATAATAGTGGTACTGTTGGAGGTTGAAGTATATCAGATCAATGATCCCAGAAAGGCAGTACTTCTGACAGTTGTAAATAATAGGGCTGATTATATATGAGACTTAAGGAAAGGGCTGTCAAAGTAGTAGATGATGTGTGAGAAGTACTATATAGAGATGTAGACTACAGATGGTATGGATTATCAGAAGATCTTGAAGATATTGGAGACTCAACAGAGAGAGGCAGATGAACTAGAGGCAGAAAGGAATCTGAATGTTACTAGGGATGTAGTGAGTATAGAATTGTAGAGTAGATAGCAGTGCTTCAAATAACATTATTCAATATAAATAGTATAACTAAAATCTTATCTCTGAATATCAATGGGCTCTGAGAGGTAGTGAGGTGGCAAAATATTTTTAGATGACTAAAGGAGACTGAAGCTGATTTGTTCTTACTGCAGAATGTTGAGTGTAATGGGGACCTAGATAGTCAGGACTGGATGAAAGAATGGAGTGGTATAGCTATTTGACAAGGATATATGGACATTCTGATTAGGAAGGGCAAGGAGGATATGGGTGATATTGGACATTGGGGGAGCAGGGTAGTGTGGGGAGTTTGGAAGAGGCCAGGCAGGAGGCCTTTAATGGTTGGGTTATATTATTGTCCAGCAGATAGGGGGGAGAGAGTGGAATAGATCTGAGGGCTATGAGAGTTTGGAGCATTGGTGGAGGCCAGGATTGATTGTCTAGAGAGAGACTTTAACATAATATGTGATGGAAAGATAAACAAAACTAATAAGAGTAGGGGAATAATGAGCAGGAGTGGGAGTATATAAGTCTGAGAGAAAGTTGAACATTTGAGCTTTTTAGTAGATGCTGAGAGGCTTGGTTAGGGGGATTATAGAGTCTTTACCCACTGGGTGACAGGGCTAGGCTTGAGGATTGACTGGATGTTAACTGCAGATTATTGGAGAGTTGATATCTAGAGGTCTTTGGAGACTGTTTAGTATCTATGGTCAGATTACTAGAGTCTTTTAGGAGGGGGGTATTTTGGGGGTGGTGGGGAGGGGCCTGGATATTAGTGACTGAATACTTTCTTACTAAGAGAGGTCACCCTATAGGAGGTATGAGTGATTGATATTAGCTCTAGAATTCTTAGCTGAAGAGTGACAGGACTGAAAATTAGAGATTACTAAGTATGATTGATATCTGAGATACAAAGATACTGGGGGGAGATAGGAAGGATATAGGTGCTCAGAGGAAGAAGTGAATAAGGTGGGTCTCTCAGAGGTTGATAAGGTTATTGGCATTCTGGGCAGACCTGGTAAATAGAGGAGAGAATGGGAATTAGTGCATACAGCAGACCAGACTAGAGGTGGAGAAGCTGAAGAGCATTCTGTAGTAGGAGGAGGATCTACAGATTAGGGGCATTATGATCAGGCTATGGTGGCAGAGATTGGAGGAGGAAAAATAGCCTATCAAGTTTTTGTCATGGCTGCTACAAGCAAGAAGAATCTGGCAGTAGTGAGAGGGAGTATTAGATGAGGCTGGGGAGTTGGTGGTTGGGATACCAGAGATTCTGGACCAGTTGAGCAAGTGGTGGAGACACCTGTGGAATGAGGAGGATAGAGGAGAGAGAGCATTAGATATTGATAGATACTTGGAGGAATGGCACTCTGATCTGGTAGCAGGCTTAGGCAATCTTAGTGCTGCTGTCTAGGGAGAGGAGATTTGGTGGGTTCTGCTGATGATAAGCTCTGGAACTGTGTCAGAGGAGGATAGACTACTGTAAGATTTCTGAAAATAGATAGCAGGAGTTGAGTTGGTCCTAGAGGAATTGATAGTGATATATGATGAAGTAATAGATTCCAGAGCATAGATTGGAGAGCAGAGCTTGGGTCTTGTGGCTCTGCTGTTTAAGAATAAGGGGAGAAGGGAGGAGTGGAAGAACTGGAGGCCAATAATACTTCTGGATATAGATCATAAGCTGGTCATAAAGGTACTGGTGGCTAGGCTGCAGAGAGTGGCCCAACAGATTCTGGGGGTCAAGCAGCAAGAGTTTATATAGAGATGTCTAATTAGAGATAAGACAGCCTGGGTACATAATATTATTGAGAGTACTTGTACTGCTGGGATAGATGGATGACTAATTTTTCTGGATCAAGAGAAGACCTATAATAGGGTCTGATGAGTGTAGTTGAAGAGAGTACTACAGTATATTGGGATCTCCTGTGGGGTCCAGTGGGCCTTAGTCAGTCTGCTGGAAGAGAGTTGGGCAGCTATTATGATGAATGAGTATAGAGGGATTTCTTTCTCTCTGAGTAGAGAAGTGCTGCAAGGGGATCCACTGTTACTGATTTTATATATACTGTTCCTGGAGCTACTTTTGAATAGAATACAGCAAAAGGTGAGAGGGTTGGACATTCTAGAGATTAATTGGAAGATGGGGGTCTTCGCTGATGATATAGTAGTTAGGCTGAGATTAGTTGTGGATATTGCAATACTGAAAGATATAGTAGAGTAGTATGAGGGGTGCTTAGGTGCTAAGCTTAACTGGTATAAGTGTGAGACTTTGGTGCTGGAAGGAGGAATAGTAGGTGGGGATATGATTGGAATAATTGTCTCAGTAGGAGAGACTGTCTGCTATCTGGAGATTTACTTTTCAGTATATAGCTCCTTACTACTATATGAGTAGTGGGAGCAGAGGTTGGCTGAGTGGAGAAGTACTCTCTTGGGATAGGGTGGTTGCTATATATATCTCTCTAGTAGGAAGAGTAGTGGTCTACTGACTGCCTAAGTTGTAGTATCTAGGGTACCACTTGGACTTCTCAGCATAGATGGTCAAGTGACTGCTGAAGATGGTCAGGACCTAGATATGGGTGGAGTGACAGAGTCAGATTAGTTGGGAGGTATTGATCTGGCCAGTGGACTGGAGAGGCCTGAGTCTGGTGGATTTTTCCAAGTATCTTCACTACTTGAGAGTATGGTGATTGAAGCAAGCAAGCCAGTTAAGAGGCAGAGAGTGAGTTACCCTTATACAGAGGATATGAGAAGTCTGATTCTCTCCTTGGAGTATAACTGGAGATCTTCTTTCTCTAGTGACTCTAGAGGGGAGTCAAAGGATATAGTATAGAGAATTCTAGTAGAGGGTAGCTGATGGGGCATACCATATTGGTCTCTGATAGAGGGGAGATGAGGGAGAGGAGAAATAGAGACTCCAGATATAGAGGTGGGACCACCTTCTACTGGGCAGGACATCAGTGGATGATTTCTGCTTGGAGAATAGCATAGAGTACCTTCAGAAATATGAGAGAGACTTGTGGCCTAAGGTATGGCAGGGGATGGAGATTGGCAAAGAGTGAAACTGAAATAGTATTTAGTGGTAGGGCAAGTAGATGACAAGATAGATCTCCTCCAAGTTCTGAGTGATATGGTGGAGAGTCTTATAGCATAATGTTATACTGAACTATCAGATAGACCACTTGGTAGAAGAGAGTATCTAGAAGTATAAGGAGTGTCTAAATGTCAAGCAGGAGGAAGGAGTGATATAGACTTCTGAACATTGGCTGGGGGAGTATAAGGTGATGGAGGACTTTTGGAAAGAGATTGAGGTGCAGTTGGAAGTGTACTCACTAGGGCTGGTAGCAGGAGGGAGGTGAGGTGCCCTCCAGAGGAGGCTGGTGAGGGGGTTGGGAGATGAGTAGCTGATATTAGAATGGGTGCTGGCAATTTGGATTGGACTGGTGGAATATATATTTGAGGAGGGTCACTGGTTAACATTAGGAGTAAAGATAGCTAGATAGGAGTGACTGGTGACAGATATGTTGAATGGGTGGTAGAGGGGTGGGGGTACTGGTGGGGAGTATTGGTAGCAATTGGTAGAGACAATCTGTAAAAAGAGTGAGAGGAGGATTGAGATAGCAGAGGGACTGGTAGTGTTTCAGGAGAATGGTGAGGAGGAAAGAGATTTTCCAAGTGGGATTAGATGAGAAGCATGTTTGTATTAGTAGTACATCATAGATAGTTTGGTAATAAAGTGAAAGTCTATATGACTATAAAAAAAAAAAAAAAAAAAAAAAAAAAGAACTTCTGCTCTGAGACCCTTAGTCTCACCAACCAGAACCTAGGATACTTTGTTCTCAATTGCTGAGAACTCATTGAAAGAGTCTATCAATCTATCAGCTGCTTAAAAATCTAGTATAAATATGAAATCAGCTATTACATCTACTAATACTGTTAAGGCCTCACTATAGACCAAATTTCTATCTAGACTAATTTAGATAGATATAAATAAAGACTCACTAAGAAAATCTACTAAATCTTCTAGCACACTCTCTATATAATTTTTAATCTTAACTTTATATAAACCTCAGATATCCAGAACCTCTTCTATTCTGAAGTTGATAAACTGGAAGTAAAAGTAGTTGCTGAGACCCACTTCTGAATCTCTGTTAAGATCAAGAACTATGAACTCTATTAGAGCTCTTTGCTGAATGACAACTTTAACTAATAAATTCAAGACCTCTCTGATCTATTTAAAGGACTACTCATGTAAATAGATATTCCAAGAAACAAAGATCAAGTCCCCTATATAGATAATATCAACTATATCAGATAGTGATCTCTAACTCTATCTCAAATAATTCCAGACCAGTAAGAGGACCCCACTATCCTAGATTAATAAGAACTATTTATAGATCTTATTGATTTCTCTACTCTTGATATTGATACCTCTATTGATCTATATGTTGACCAGAATAATACTAATGATAAGAATGAGAATGATATCATTTCTCTAGTTCTCAACTTTAAGATAGGCAAAACAGAATCAATACAGATGTTGATTTCTAAGGAGAGAGAAATATAATACTATAATCAGGAATTATATGATCTGGTGATAATATCACAAATGAGTAATATATAAAGATGAATAAGATAAAGAAGATAAATACAAAAACAAAATACCAAATTCTCTAAACTCTGGAATCTGTATCAGTGCTATAGTAACTATATTATTTAACTAGTATACTATCAAAAACATTTATCCTAATTACAAAACTAAAAAATATTACTCAGAATATAAAGGTCAACTGTTTTTGAAACAAATAACTAAGTAGTTATATACTCAATTAGTCATATACAGATAGTTAAAAAACTACAAAATATTACTTAGCTAATATATATAAATATCTTAGTAATTATATTTAAAATAAAGCAGCTCTTAGTTAAGTACAAATCTCTTCACACATATATACTCCTCTGAATTTCTTAGTAATGAACTCTAAGTTATTTTAATATTTTTAACTAAACTTCAGAAGCCTAGCTAACTTCTATCAAAACTAAAAACTAGTATATAAATCTAAAAAGAAAACTCCTTTAAATCTAAATCATAAGAGATTCAGTCTATACATAGTAAGAACAAGTCTCTTACAACTATAGCTACTAAAGAAAGATAATATTTTTATTTTGCTATAAAGAAATAGTACTTTCTCAAATCTTAATAAATATTACTAAGTAAAAGAATAATTAAAAGACTTCTTAATATATATATATTAAGTCTCTAAGTAATATCTTATTATCCAAGTTATCTAAGAATATAAAATAGATTGAAATAAGTATTATTATACTAGAAGAATTAGAAATCTACTATATTATACAAAATCTTTACTAAATTAGAAAATTACTAAATTGCCTATATTATATAAATAAGAGAACTCATATTTATTTTTTGAGAGAAACTACAGAATATTTTAATACTTTTTGACAAATAAGAGAAGAATATAATAGTTTATTATTATCACATAGTAGTCGCTGAGTCCTTCAAATATGTCAGATTCTCTTCAAGATATATCTCTTAGACTAACTCAAGTTTGTTATAAGCAAGTTCTTATTGAAGTGCCTTCCTAAGATCTTATAGTCCTCAAACTTCTTATCTTTAAACTGTCTTGTTATCTCTTTAGATTGCTTGCAAGAAATTATATATATTATACTGAGTAGACTGACTTTATTTTGAAGAAAATAAGAGGGATATTTATATAAAATATAATTCAATAATTGCTAAGATATAAAGCTAAATATAAATTCCAATAACCAAATAAAATACTGGAATACAGAAAACTACCAAGTTCCAGTGTCAGCACAGATGGTTGTATAGGTTCAGGATACTGGTATAATTTCAGTGATACAGAAAAAGGGTGCTGGAATAATTCTGAGTCACACAAGGTCAGAATGCCAGTGGAGGAATAGCTATTATATAGGAAAATAATACCAGCATAATTCAGTATAATCAAGAAACTTAGAGCAGAATGTTCAAGACTATAGAGGCTTCATCCTTGTCATTGCTGAAGGAGATGAGATCTGTGAATATTTCAGTCTCATCACATAGATCGTGTATTTTGTATATGTCACACAGTTCACATATATTGCATGAGATGATGTCATTACCAATAATGTCATCACATTCAGTGGTGGCAAAGAGAGTGAGGAGATCTGGGGCTCTCCAGTCTATGAGGTACTCTTCCACAAAATAAGAGACAAATGTGGGGTCTTGGAAGATCTAACCTGGATGCTTGGGCCTTGAAATACTGAGATCAATTCTTGTAGAAATTGATCTAGGTTGTCCTAAAGGATGGGATACCAGAAGTCTTCTACTTCATCACTATTGAGAGTGATAGTAGACTGGGCTTCTGTAGCTACCCTGACTTCTAGTACATTGATATGGTAGGCTGACAGATCCCTAAAGTCTGAGACTCTAACATACTCCAAGTTAGAGATCGACTATAGTGCATGTCTGAAGATCTGATGAATCTTCTTAGCTGTCCTTGTTATATATATATCCATAGAAGTAGCATCTTGTAACTCTTGAGAGTTGGCCTGTAGGAACTCTTGGCAAAGAAGGTTTCCTATTTTGTACTTCTACCATATTTAGAGGCATTTGGTAGCAATAGTGATCCTTGTTTCCATTTTACAGCAGTAGAGGATAAAGTGATAAAGATCCCTGGTATCCAGGTTGAGGTTAGAAGTCCTTCTTGTACAGGTCCTCATGGCTCTTCTGATGTCTTGAAATATCCTTTCTTTGACTGAGGTGTCTTGGTGGTTCCTTGACCTTGAGGTTTGGTGAGCAGTAGGTATTTCATTTATGATAAGTCTTTGAGCTATTTTGAGATTGATGAGTCTTATTGAGTTACTGCTATTGCAGTTCCTTGATCCTTTTTTTATATTTCTCAAGATGCCTGTACTGTGGTCACAATGACTCACAGTTAGTCATCATTACTCATCTTGTAGCCTGGGTAAGTCATACTGTATGATCTTCTTGTGCTCTGATCTGGTAGCTTATAAGAAATTGCTGTCTCTTGTGCTGATATCATCATTCTGAAATCACCATTACATCTTCCTCCTGAATAAGAATCTTCTTGAATGTTCTTATTTATTGGCCCAGTTCTGAAAAATTTGCTGATCCCATAACCTCTAGCAGGAGGTTGAAATGTAGTAATTATAGGCTGACATCTTCCTTATATATTTTGACATAATAGTGAAGAGTTACTCTCTTCATATAGAGCAAGAGCCTGATTCTGATCTTGACTAATTAGTTGATGGTTCAAACTCCTCTGGCTTTAAAAGTCTTATAGATAAGTAGTTACTGGTGCCATATTCCTTAAAGAATAGTCCAGACAGATTGTCTGCTGGTCACAGGACATACTGTTATAATTTGTGGACTAGAACCTCATAGGTGATCATCATGTTTTGCTTCTCTTATATAGGTTTATGGTACTTCTTGAGTCTGTTCCTGTGTACTGTAGTAGGCAGTATAGTTCCTGAGATTTTTCTAAGCCAGAAGATAGTTTCTTTGATATCTTGTACATAGAAGGGTCCTTCCCATTTGAGCTCCAGTTTTTGTAACCATGAGGCTTCTATCATATTTCAATACAGTAGGATCTTTTCTCTAATTTGGATGGGTTCTAGGGTCTTGTGATTCTTTTCTGCATTCTTTCTTATTAGTACTTATGACTTGATGATATAATCTTCAGCCTTCTTCCTGATTTAATATAGTCTCTGGATTTCTGAGTCAACTCATCTCCAAGTTAGATCTAGATTTGTGGCTGAGGTTCCATTGGAATCTTCTTCTCCAAAGAGCAGTTCTCTTGGGGTAAAGTATATACTCTGTGACTATATGTCTCATAGGACAGAGAGGGTAGTTGGGAGATAGTTATCCCAATTCTCATATATGTCTGAGATCTTTGCCAGGATATTCTTAAGGATCTTATTAGTTCTCTCTGTCTGTTCATTTCCTTAAGGGTGATACATAGTGGTCTTAATGTGTTAAATCTTGTATTTCTAATACATTATCTTGTGAAATCCATTGAAAAATTCTGTGCTATGATCTGTGGTGATTTGCTTTGGTGTCTTGTAGTGGCAGATGATTTCTCAGTATAGGAAGTCAACTATAGAGAGGACATTGGCTTCTTGTAATGCTCCTGCTTCTATCTATTTGGTAAAGAGGTCTATAATAACTATAATATAGTGGTTTCCTGATAGTGTTACTGGTAGTGGCCCAATTATATCTATTGTGATGTGGCAAAAGGGGATAGGCTCAATTCTTGATGACCCAGGTGCCTGGTCTTATTGATCTTATTTCTGTTTTTGGTACTTGTCACACCCTTTGACAAATTGGCACAGATCTTCTTCCATCTTGGGCCACCACACAGTTCTTCTTACCTTGTCATATGTGTTGGTTCCTCCTAGGTATCCTTGTTCATGTACTTCCTTCATTATTTGATACTTCTTATGTTCAGGTATTATAAGCTTTTCTTCTTTTCTGAGCATAGTGTTATCTAGTTCAAACTGTTTCTAAGTCTGGTTGATGATGGTGATTATCCAGGGTTTGAGGTGGTTAGGCATCTTCTACTGCCTAAGATAGCTGATTAATCCATAGTATAACTTCTTATTCATGTTAAATAGTCTTGATAGGGGTGTTTTAGAGTATCTTTGAGAGTGCATCAGCATTGGTATTGGTTCTTTCTGAGCAGTTCTTGACAGTACAGTCATACTATTGCAGCCTATAGATCTATCTGATATGGGGTTCAGAATGTGGAATAGCCAGACAAGAGCAGAATGATCTGTTTGAATAGTGAAGTATTTCCTGACTAAGTAATAGTAGAACTTGTCTACTGCCCAAACTACTGCTAAGCATTCAAGCTTGCATGACTCATAGTTCTGTTCTGCTCTGCAGATACCTTAGCTTATATAAGAGATGACATATTCATGTCCATATTTCTTCTGATCTAGGACTGCTCCAAGTTCTATAGTACTTGCATCTGTCTGCAGGATGAATTCTAGGTTCCAATCTGGTCTTCTGAGGATAGGTGCTTGGGTCAACCTGATCTTGAGTTCATTGAAGGTTTCTTGGCATTTTTTGGTCTATTTGAATTTGGTCTTCTTCTTTAGTAGCTCATAGATAAGTACTACAATATTGGAGTATTCTTTGATAAATCTTCTATAGTAGGAGGCCAGTCCAAGGAAGACATGGACTTCTGTGATTGTTCTGGATCTTGGGTAGGCTGTAATAGTCTCAATCTTCATAGGGTCTGTGTGGATTCTGGTCTGGTTGATGAGGTGTCCTAGGTAGGTGATTTCCTGAGCTACAAACTTGCACTTCTTGGGCTTGATATAGAGGCCATACTTCTTGAGCTTCTTGAGGGCTGGTTGTATATAGTTGACATATTTCTGTACAGTATTACTGAAGATAATCATATCATCAATATAGACAAAGAGCTATTTTCTGATCTCATTGCTGAAGACTCTGTTCATCATTTACTAAAAACTTGCTGGGGCATTGCATATTCTAAATGGCATTCACAAGTAGATATAGGTGGCATCAAGTGTGATGAAGGCTGATTTCTCACTGGTATCTTGAGTGAGACCAATCTAATAGAAGCCCAAGAATAGATCCAAGGTGGTGTAGTATTTGGCTTCACTTCCAAGAGTGGTAAGAATTTCTTGAATATTTGGCAAGGGCTGCCTATTCTTCTTGGTGATTGTATTGAGCTTTCTGTAGTCAATGCAGAGTATTGGAGCAAACTCTCCAGGCTTGCTTTCTTTCTTTGGGGTGAGGATAATGGGTGAAGCCTAGGGACTGATAGCTTGCTTAATGATTCCAGCTTCTTCTATTTTCTTGAGTTCTGCTCACAGCCATTCTCTGTAGACAGGTAGTATAGGTCTGGCTTTCTGGTAGATGGGCTTGGTATTGCTAATGTCAACTTCATGGTAGTATTTGGATTCTTGATTATGGATATCCCTAAAGTCTATAGCAAGTACTTTTTCATTCTGATACAGGATCTTGAGAAGTTGCTCTTCTAGGGGAAAGTTTTCTCTAATGATATATATGTGCTTGTTCTGGTCCTTGTCTTTCTTATGCTCAAGTTTGATAATCTTGGTAGCAGTATAGGCTCCTCTTCCAGTAGATCCAAAGCCTTGTTCTCCTCTCTTGATCTTGATGAGTTTGATGGCTTCAGTGATCTTGGGCTTCTTAATTTCATAAATCAGTATCTGGCCAATCCTGTCATACTTCTTGACTTCAAATGGGGTGGTGGAGTTGTGATTTCTGACTATGAGGATGATCTCACCAGTGTAATCAGAGTCAATTACTTCTCCTTTAACTGAGATTTTGCTTTTGGCCAAACTGCTTCTGGTCTTGATAATTCTGGTATGGTTCTCTGGCAACTTGACTCCAATTTCAGTACCAAGTAGAGTAGTGATCTGTGGTTCAAGGGTAGCATCTTGAATACTAGTAAGATCCATTCCTATAGCTCCTTCAGTCTTATATTCTGGGATCTTGGCTTTGGGATGAAACTTCTTGACTTTGAGGGTGATATCTGGTTCTTGTTTCTCCTCATTATTACTATTAGCTTGAAGCTCTGGGGGCTGGTCATCTTCTTCAGCTTTCCTTTTTGCTTCAGAAGCTTCTTACTCATACTTCTGTTGACAGACTTTTCTAACTTCACTGATACAGGACCAGTAGTCATTCAGGTGTTCAGAGTAGTACATTCTAGTACCATGGGGGCATCTTTCTTGAGGGGTATAGCCATCAATAATATTATTGTACCACTACTCATCTATGAGCTTGGGTGTCTTGTTCTTGTTCTTGTTCACCAAGTACATGAAGACTTCTGTGTCCTCTTTATCTCCTTCCTTCATGTCTAGTAGAACTTCTTTATGAACATTGATAGAGACTTGTACCTTTCTTCCTCTATAGTTGATCTGCATCTTCTGAGCATTAAGGTCAATGATAGCCTTAGCCTTGTGAAGTCATTAGTTGTCAATGAGGATGTCATAGTTGGTGGTACTTGTAGCAATCACATCTACTGGAATAGTAGCTCCTCTTATCTTGATAGAGACTTCTTGGATTTTGCCAAGGAGGGTAGCTCATATACTATCTACTGTGATATAGACTATCTTGGTAGACTCTTCAATATCTCAGCCTAGGCAGTCAATTGTCTTCTTACTCATGAGGCATCCTCTAGTACTAGTATCAATGATGACATCAAAGATATAATCTTCAATCTAACATGAGGTATAGGCTGATGTTTTGCACTGGTCTTTGGATTCTTTGTCTGAGTCTTCAGATTCTTCTTGTACATTGTGAGCTTCTACAATCTTATACTCTTAATTCTTGGTAGTAGTTGCAAGTCCTACTCTCAACTGCTATCTAAAGGCAGAGACTTCAGCTAGCTGTCCAAAAGTAGCATTGACCTTCTGTTCTTTGAGGTTCTTATAGATATTATACTGATAGATCTTTGTCTTGTGTAGCTTCTGTTTCTTCTTGCTTTCACTTTCTCCTAAGACTGGAGTAGTGCCTTCAATAATTTAGCAGGCAGCTTTATCTAACTCTATGTCTTGATCAATCTCCTTGGGTTGAATCTTACTTTGAATAGTGACAGCTGGGGTCTTTTTTGGTCTTCCAACTGGCTTGCTGTTACTCTTCTTGTCATTGGGCTTGGACCAGGTTCTGATACCTTCAGTAGCAGGGTAGAATTTGAGCTCTTCATAGTATTCTTCATCATCAGTATCACTAATCTTCTTGATGACTACTGTATTGGTTTGTTCTCTGATTCTAGTAGTATTACTTGGTTGGGCTTTGCATCTTGTTTCAGTCATGTAATTCTTTGCATAGTGGCCTTCTTCTCTACATCTGAAGCATGTGATATTATATTTCTCTATAATAGCTACAAATCTCTGTACTGGTCTCCTGTTAGCACTTCAGACTTCTCTAACAATATCACCAAGGTGTGCAGTCATCTTGACAAACTGCTTGGCAAGTTTCTCCACTGGGCCAGCTTTGGCTGTCTTGGAGGTAGATAGAGATGGTTGTCTGTTTACAACTGTGGTAGGTATAATACTAGTTGGCTTTGATGGCTCTATCTTGATATTAGTTATTTTCTCCATTGAATGTTTGGCAGGGTATCTGGTAGTCCAATATCTCTGTGCAAAGACCACTTTCTAATCAAGAGTCAGTATAGCTGGGATAGACCAGATTGCTAGAGCAATTTCAGAGTGAACTCCTTTAAGAAAAATTGAATCTGCTATTTGTTCTTTGAGGCAGTCATCATAGTCAGCCAAAATAATCTAGTAGTAGATTCGAGTATAGAATGAGTTGGGATCTTCACTGAGTCTCTGGCAGATAGTATTAAGTTGATTCTTGAGAGCTTACTTGATCTCTTTAGTATAATATATAGTTCTGAGAAAGATCTTCACATTAGTAAGTCTGGCTATATCAGCATCAGCAATAGTGACTATATTGAACTTGTCTCTAGTAGGTCCTCTGAGGCTGACTAGTAGAAGGGCCAATTGTGCATTTACATTGAGGGCTCATATAGCAGCGAATTGCTCAAAGTCTTCAATAAAGGTCAGGATTGACTCTTTAGTAGTATGTATATCTATAGAATATGGGAGGATATATTTCCATCTTGTCTTGAATTCTTGCAGGGGTAACTCTTGTAGTCAGGGTAGTTGTTGTAGTGGTTATTCATTTTTCAGCTTGAAAGTGAGGGATTCATCTTGAATCACCAGCTAATGGGTACCAAGTTATCATATAGTAGTCACTGAGTTCTTCAAATATATCAGATTCTCTTCAAGGTGTATCTCTTAGACTAACTCAAGTTTGTTATAAGTAAGTTCTTATTGGAGTGCCTTCCCAAGGTCTTATAGTCCTCAAACTTCTTATCTTCAAACTGTCTTATTATCTCTTTAAATTACTTATAAGGAATTATGTATATTATACTGAGTAGACTAACTTTATTTTAAAGAAAATAAGAGAGATATTTATACAAAATATAATTCAATGGTTGCTAAGATATAAAGCTAAATATAAATTCCAATAATCAAATAAAATACTAAAACATAGAAAACTGCCAAGTTCCAGTATTGGTACAGATAGTTGTACAGGTTCAGGATACTGGTATAATTTTGGTGATATAGAAAAAGAGTGCTGAAATAATTCTGAGTCACACAAGGTCAGAATGCCAGTGGAGGAATAGCTGTTACACAGGAAAAGAATGCTGGCATAATTCAGTGTAACCAAGGGACTTAGAGCAGAATGTTCAAGACCATGAGAGCTTCATCCTCATCATCACTGAAGGAGATGAGATCTGTGAACATTTCAGTCTCATTACATAGGTTGTGCATTTCACATATGTTGCATGGTTTACATATGTCATACAGGATTATATCATTGCCAATGACATCATCATGTTCAGTGGTAGTGGAGAGAGTAAGGAGATTCAGGGCTCCCAGTCTATAAGATTCTCTTCCACAAAATAAGAGACAAATGTAGGGTCTTGAGGAGATCAAATCTGAATACTTGGGCCTTGGAATACTGAGATCAATCCTTGCAGAAATTGATCTGGGTTGTCCTGAAAGATGGGATACCAGAAGTCTTTTACTTTATCACTATTGAGGGTAATAGTGGACTGGGCTTCTGTAGCCATCCTGGCTTCTAGTGTATTGATATGGCAGGCTGATAGATCTCTGAAGTCTGAGACTCTAACATACTCTAAGTTGGAGATTGATCATGGTGCATGTCTGAAGATCTGATGAATCTTCTTAGCTATTCTTATTTCATGTATATTCATAGAAGTGGCATCTTGTAACTCTTAAGAGCTGGCCTGTGGGAACTCCTGATAGAGAAGGTTTCCTATTTCATACTCCTGCCATATTTGAAGACATTTGGTAGCAATGGTGATCCTTGTTTCCATTTAATAGCAGTAGAGGATAAAGTGATAAGGATCTCTGATACCTAGGTTAAGACTAGGAGTCCTTCTTGTGTGGGTCCTTATGGCTCTTCTGATGTCTTGGAATATCCTTTCTTTGACTGAGATACCTTAGTGGTTTCTTGACCTTGAGGTTTAGTGAGCAGTAAGCATTTTGTTTGTGATAAGTCTTTGAGCTATTTTGAGATTGGTGAGTCTTATTGAGTTGCTGCTACTGTGGTTCCTTGATCCTTCTTTTATATTCCTCAAGATGTCTGTACTGTGGTCACTATGACTTACAGTTAGTCATCATTACTCATCTTATAGCCTGGGTGAGTCATATCATATGATCTTCTTGTGCTTCAATCTGATAGCTTATAAGGAATTGCTGTCTCTTATGCTAATATCATATTTTGAGGTCACTGTTATATTATATGTATAACAATAAGTTACTAGAAATTATAATAGAATTTTTAATAGAAATGCTAATAGAAATTCCAAAAGAATTATTAATATAATAGTTATAAATATCATATATAATATAACTATATAGTATACTATATTTAGCTATAGTCTCAAATTTATATAAATATTCTTTATACTAAGTATATTATATCCTCAACTCTGCTTTCTCTTCTTAAGAATAAAGAAGTATTCTTATTTAGAACTCTTATATCTAACTTATTAACAATTCTAAGTCTGATCAACTTAGAATATAAATATGGTACCTTCACTAGTATGAGAATCTGAAAGTGATACTTAGACTATATCTTCAATAAGAATCTGAAAATAATACTTAGATTATATATATCTTCACAATAGATAGAAGAAACTTAGTACTTCTTTATAGAACTTAGAACTTAGAACCAATAGTTATCTTTAATTATTTATATAGTTTTATTACAATTTGATAACAGTGGAAGTTTTCTCTCATCCATAAGTAATATTTTTTAAGAATCTATTATAAATATAGAAAATCTTACAAAAACTCATTATTAATACTAATAGTAATAATTAAGAAATATCTTTACTTTAACTACTCCTTAAAACTAAGTCTAAAAAATCCAGAAATTCCAAGTAAAAGATAAGTTTATCTGATATACTTTGAGAGATATATCTACTAAAAACTACTTAATCTAGGAAGAATTTTAATACTTAGGAGAAATGTCTACTCTAAAGCCACTACTTAGAAGATTGTGAGCTTTATTCTGATTTATACTCTAGTCTACTTTCTGATATAAAGAAGAGTCTGTCAATTTTGATTTAATTATCAGATTAAGCTGGAAATTTATCATATTTTGGTCTACTTCCCAGATAAAGCTAAAAGAACTTGAATTATCTGATTTTGACCTACTTCTTAGATAAAGCTAGAAGAATTAAAAAAGCTACTATATTATACAGAATCTATATCAAATTAGAAAATTATTAAATCGTCTACATTATATAAATAAGAGAACTCACACCTATTTTTTAAAAGAAATTATAAAATATTTTATTACTTTTTGACAAAGAAAAGAAAGATATAATAGTTTATTATATAATAACAAACTACTGAAAATTATAATGGAATTTATAAATATAGTAGTTATAAATATTATATATAGTATAACTATATATAAATATATTCAGTATACTATATTTAGTCATAGCTCCAAACCTATATAAATACTCTCTCTATTAAGTATATATATTATAACCTCAGCTCTACTTTCTCCTCTCAAGAATAAAGAAGTATTCTTATTCAGAACTCTCAGACCTAACTTATTAATAATTTCAAGCTTAATCAGCTTAGAATATAAGTATAGTATCTCTATTTGGTATAAAAATCTAAAAGTAATACTTAGACTATACCTTTACAATAAGTAAAAGAAACTTAGTACTTCCTTATAGAACTCTGAACTTAGAACTAATAGTTATCTCTGATTATCTACAATATATATATTAATTCTATCAGTATATAGTTTTATTATAATTTGATAGTAGTGAAAGTTTTTTCTCACTTATAAGTAACCTTCTTCAAGAATCTACTATAAATACAAAAAATCTCATAAGAACTTATACTAATACTAATACTAATAATCAAGAAATATCTTCACTTTAGCTACTCTCCAGAACTAAGTCTGAAAAATCTAGAAATTTAAAACAAAGAACAAGTCTGCCTAATGTACTTTGAGAGATATATATATCTATCAAAAACTACTTAATTAAAAAAGAATTATAATACTTAAAAAAAATATCTACTTGAAAGTTACTACTTAGGAGATTGTAAGCTTTATTCTGATTTATACTTCAGTTTACCTTCTAATATATATAATAAAGAGTCTGTCAATTTTGATTCACTTATCAGATTAAGCTAAAAATTTATTATATTTTGGTCTATTTCTCAGATAAAGCTAAAAGAACTTAAATAATCTAATTTTGATCTACTTTCTAAATAAAGCCAGAAAATTTTAAGAAATCTATTATTTTAGTCTACTTGTCAGATAAAGTCAAAAGAATTAGAAAATCTGCTATATTATATATATATAAAGAAGAAAAGGATGTAATAGTTCATTATATAACAATAAGCTATCAAAAATTAAAATGAAATTTTTAATAGAAATACTATAGAAATTTCAATAGAATTTATAAATATAGTAATTATAAATATTATATATAATATTATAAGCCAATAGAGAAATATACTAAGTTACTATTCAAATTAGTCACTATAATTTAGTTATATATTATATTAGATATACTAGATAACTAGGACTGCCCTACTATACCAACTTGTATAAATAACCTAGATAGTCAAATAAGTATTATAACGGTGACCCCAGAATAATGACATCAGTACAGGAGACAGCCTTTTCTCGCAAGCCACCAGATCGGAGCACAAGAAGATTATACGGCATACGAGATGAGCAATGATGACCAACTGTGAGTCAGTGTGACCACAGCACAAGCATCCTGAAGAATATAAAAGAAGGATCAAGGAACCGCAGTAGCAGCAACCAATAAGAACCACCAATTCCAAAATAGCTCAAAGACTTACCACAAATGAAATGCCTGCTGCCTGCCAAACCTCAAGGTCAAGGAACCACCAAGGTATCTCAGTCGAAGAAAGAATGTTCCAAGACATCAGAAGAGCCATGAGGACCTGCTCAAGAAGGACTCCTAGTGTCTACCTGGACACTGCAGACCCTTATCACTTCATTCTCTACCACTGTGAAATGGAAACAAGGATCACCATTGCTACCGAATGCCTCTAAATGTGGCAGGAGTATGAAATAGGAAACCTCCTCTGCCGGGAGTTCCCACAGGCCAGCACCCAAGAGCTACAAGATGCCACTCCTATGGATATATGCGAAATGAGGACAGCTAAGAAGATCCATCAGATCTTCAGGCATGCACCATAGTCGATCCCCAACTTGGAGTATGTTAGAGTCTTGGACTTTAGAGACCTATCATCCCACCATATCAATGCGCTAGAAGCCAGGGTGACTACAGAAGCCCAGTCCACTATCACCCTCAACAGTGAAGAAGTAGAAGACTTCTGGCACCCCATCCTCCAGGACAACCCAGATCAATTCCTGCAAGAATTGATCTCAGTATTCCAAGGCCCAAGCATCCGGGTTAGATCTCCCTAAGACCCCACATTTGTCCCCTATTTTGTGGAAGAGAACCTCATAGACTGGAGAGCTCCAGACCTTGTTCCCGATTTTCCCGCCACAGCTGAACGTGATGACGTTATCAGCGATGATGTCATCCCTCGCGACTTCGACATACGTGAGACGCACAACATACCTGAAGTACGCGAAATGCGTGACCTGCATGACGAATTCGCGGATCTCATCTCCTTCAGTGATGATGATGATGATGATGATGAAGAAGCCCCCATGGTCCTGAACTTTCTGCTCTAAGTTCTTTGTTACACCAGATAATGCCAGCACCGGTATTCTCATGTAATACTGGATAATGCCAGCCCTGGAACTTGGTAGTTTTAGTTATTGGAATTTATATTTAGCTTTATATCTTAGCAATTATTGAATTATATTTTGTATAAATATCCCTCTTATTTCCTCTGAAATAAAGTCAGTTCCAGTTTCACTTACACACACTTCCTTGCAAGCAATCTAAGAGATAACAAGACAGTTAAAGATAAGAAGTTTGAGGACTATAAGACCTTGGGAAGGTACTCCAATAAGAACTTGCTTATAACAACTTGAGTTAGTCTAAGAGATATACCTTGAAGAGAATCTGGCATATTTGAAGGACTCAGCGACCACTACGTGACAACTTGGTGCCCATTGGCTGGTGATTCAAGATGAATCCCTCACTTTCAAGTTGAAAAACGAACAACCCCCACAACAACTACCCTGACTACAAGAGT
>RBNI01000875.1:0-26138 GCA_003990745.1 Jimgerdemannia flammicorona | reverse complement strand
TTTTTTATAGTCTCTTGGACTCCTTTATTACAAGCTAACTAATACAATTACAAAGAGCACAAACTACTACTAACATCATAAATTTACAGAGGTGGAACCCTTCAGCCAACTCCTTCCTTCTATCTTACCCCACTATCATCTAACACCAGGTACCCTTGACTCTGCCGTACAATTTCTTGCACCTTCTTTACGGCCTCTGGCTGAAGCTGTCTCCCCTGATGCCACCACCCCTGAACCACCTCCTGGACCAGCCACCTCCACCGCTCCACCATCTCCCCAATCTCCATCCATGAGTTCTGTTCAAAGATCCACCGCCAATGTACTGCCATCAGAACCCAGACCCCCAAAACTCAGCCTAAACCTCCCCATATGTCACCAATTTCCCCCACCAGCCGGCGCTTGACCACCAGGCTGGCCGGATCCTCTGCCCTATGCCTCTCCAGGCCCCAGCACTCTTCCAAACTCTGCCAAAATCCTTCCACACCTGGGCAGGCCCCCAGAACATGTTCAGGTGTCTGAATGACCCCTCCATCCACCTCATTACACCACTCACAGTTCCGACAGCCATCAACCTCTATCCAGCCAGTCCGATAGCTTAGCATCACATTACACCTTAAGAATCGCCACCAAACCACCCAGTACTTGGGGGGTACCACCTTGTGTACTGAATCTCCCCAATTCCAAATTCGAGCCCACTCCCAGTCCTCACCAATACCAGCCCTCTGCCAACCAGATGGCCATCTCTCCAGAGGGCTAGACCTCATCTACTCCATCGCCTCGCTCAAAGAATACTCCTTCAGACTGTGGCCACCAATGTGCAGCTCTCCCAGTTGCCACCTTCTTTGCTCAGGGTTCTCGCCCACCTCTATCTCTGGGCCTGCTAACCCCATAGCTAGCCAGGCCTCTACAATACCCCACCAAAACCCCTTAAACTGTAGCCTACCTATACTTCCAACCTGAATCAAGCCCCGCATATCCTTCCAGACCTCACCACGGAGGCAGAACTGGACCTCCCAATTGTCCATTGCCAGCCTGCCCCAATCCTCCTCACCAAGTTCTAACATCTGGTGCCCCCACCAACCCTGAAGTACCTTTAGTCGGCGTCTGAAATCCACCAGCCCCAGGCCTCCATTGGTGGTCCTCATCACCAAAGTTTCCCATCCAATCTGCAGATGCCTTCCACGCCATATCCACCCTTCTACCAACTTCTTCAGCCGCTGCACCACCCACTCCGGGAAATCCAGATGATAATCCAGATACCACAGTTTGGGCTGCCAATACACATTCAAGACTACTATCCTGTCAACCAAAGAGAAACTCCTCTCTGACCAACTTGTCAATGAGCCTTCCAACTTCTGAATCAGTCCACACCACCACTCCCTTGGCAAGACTGTTCCATATACCGAGAACCAAATACCCAGATAGCAAACAACACTCCCTGTAGCCACCAATTGTCCAAATTGTCCATGTCCCCCCAGGTCAGCACCAAGTTCCATTATTTCACACTTGCCCCAATTCAACTTTGCCCCTGCCAGCCTCTCATACTGTCCTACCCCTTCTTGCAGTACTCCTACATCTTCCCAGCTACCTAACTCTATCACCATATCATCTGCAAAGGCACCCAACTGTCAGACCACATCTCCTATCTGCAGTCCAGAGAGTCGCCCCTTCAGCCACACTAGAAAAGGCTCTAGAGAGAGTATATAGAGAAGGGGGGAGAGAGGATCACCCTGTGGTACCCCTCTCCCCAAGGCAAACTCTGGTCCACACCATCCATTCATCATTACTGCTGCTTGGCATCCCCTTACCAAGCCCATCAGTCACCCTGCCTCTACTATACCAAACCCTGCCCTCCTAAGAACAGCCTCTAGGTAACTCTACCGCACCCTGTCATAGGCCTTCTCTTGATCCAGAAAGACCATCTGTCCATCTATCTGCTAGCTCCTACAGCCCTCTAAAACATTCTGTACCCAAGCAGTACTATCTCTGATCTGCCTCTCCTTGACAAATCCTCGCTGCTCTTCTCTAACTAGTGCACCAATAAACTGCTGCATCCTCTCTGCTAGAATCTTTGACACCAACTTTCTATCCACATTCAGCAGCATGATAGGTCTCCAATTATGCCACACTCATCGATCTCCTTTCTCCTTATAAAGCAGAGAAACCAGCCCCAAGGACCCATTGCTAATCCAGCTATCCTCCTTCAGAATGGCATTGGCCATCTCCACCAACCAGTCACCAAACTCGGCCTTGAACTCCTTCCAGAATTCCCAAGGCAACCCATCCTCCCCAGGAGACGAACCAGTCTGTATCTTCCTCAGTACTTCCAAAACCTCATCTAGAGACACCTCCCCCATGACCACCTCCCCTATCTCGGGAATCACTGTCACTGGCCAATTAGTCACCATATTGTCACCAACCTCCCCAAGTCCAGCCTCTTCAGCTTGTTCTCCTCCATCCTGCCAAAGAGTTTGCTATTGACCAGACACCTCACCTAACATCTCAGCAATCCCAGAGACTTCTACACCATCTTCATGCAGCACTGATGCCCAGCTATGTCGTACTCTCCTGGTCTTCAGAACACCAGATAGATATCTTGTTGGCCTCTCTCCTTCTTCCAACCACCTAGCACGCAGCCTGGCCAGCAGACCATCTACCACCCTGGTCTCTGATACTCTTAAATCTGCTTACAGCTCTGCCACCTCTAATGCCAACTGGTGGCACACTACTTCCAACAAGTTCCCCTTCTCCAAAAGCTTCAAATGCCATCTCAGCCCCTTCTCTACTCTTCTTTCCTTGTCCTTCTGTTCCTTCCCTGCCACTTCTCCCACATCACGCCAGTAGGTACCAGCCAAGTGTTTGAATTTGCCCCATCACTCAGATATCACCTGCCCTTCATTCCACCATCACAAAACTTCCTGTCTCATAACTGTCACAAAATTGTCCCTCTCCTCCTTCCTTCTGAGTAAGGCTACATTGAGGTACCAGTGCCCTCCACCACTGCTTGCTGCCTGGAATCGTCCCCGAACCTCCACTCCCCAGTGATCAGACCAAGGGCACCAGCGCATCTCAGCAGTGTCCAGTACATTGCCCCAGCACTCTGCCACCAGTACCCAATCTATCCATGTCCCAATCAATGTTGTTCCAACTGAATGCCACTGAGTGAAAGGTCCCAACTTATCCCCCTGTCATTGTCGCACACCATCCACCAGCCCCATGTCATGCTCCACCTGAAGCCATTGAGAAAGTCCAGAGGATACTGCAACTCCTGCTCCACCATCAGACCTATCTAGTGTACAATTACACACTATATTGAAGTCCCCCCCCAGAATGTCTAAAGTAACCACCTCCTGACTCTCCCATGCCTGCCATCTCTCAACCCATTGCTTTTGCTCTCTGCCAACTGCAGGGAGGTAAACCGAGCTGACTGTCAATCCATCACCTGCCCCACCCTTTAGTCTTCTCTAGATCAATCTGTCACCATAGATCTCTACCTCCACTAGCTTCCCTTTGCCTACACCAACTTAGATGCCCACCTGCTTATTCCAACCTGCTTCACCATACCATTCTTTACTCCACATCTCATAGTCTGACTCATCATAAGCCCAAATATCCTGAAGAAACACCACATCATACCTCCTAACTTTAAGCCATCTGAAAAGCCGCTGTCTTTTAACACCATCCTGCAGTCCATTGACATTGATCGATAGTATATGTATGTTGTTAATCATCATAAAAGGAATAGTTTAAAGCTCATCTGGAACCGCTACCACCTTCTCAGCCCTTCCTCTAATGATTTCTCACTGGTCCTCACAAATGGCCCTCCAGATTTGATCACCATTCGCACTGCCGCAGAATTGGTTCACTCTCTCTGTTGCCACCCTCCTGATGTTGGCCATTCTGCTTTCATCAACATCATATCCCTCATCATTCAGAAGGGCAGCCACCATCACCATCACTAGCTTAGGCCCCTGCATCATTATATTGAGGAATCCCTCCCAAGCCTCCTGAGATCTCTGAATACATCCACTTCCTTAATGTCTTCCTCAGCCAGCTCCTCGAGTACTGCCTGATACCAGCTCTCTGCTGTCATCACCAGGGGCCCAGGGGTCGATGGCCTGGGGGTCCTGCTCAGCTCTTGCAATTGCTCTCTGTCTGCTGACACATCAGAAACCACATCAACCAGCTCATCCTCCTCCGTAACTTTCTCCAAGTGAATAACCTCGCCAGCTTCAGGACACTCTCAATAAACATTCGCCGTCTCAGCCATATGGGTATCCTCCACCTGAGTCTCCGGCACCACTTCATCATCCACCCCAAAGCCTCCTCCACTAACCTCTTCCTTATCTGCCCATTTTCCTCTCACTGGCATATGTGCCGAGTCCTCTACACCACTCAGCTGGGAAAAAGACACCTCCACTGCCTCCACTCCTTCCATCTGATTCTTGGCTGCTTCCACTCTTGCCTCCTCTTCCACTGCTGCTCCTTGAATGGCTGCCTGCAGATGCTCCTAGTTTCCCTTCCGCCACCTCTTCCACTTGCCATCAGCCTCGATCCAGATCCAATCCTTGGCATACTCCTCCCACTTCCTCTTTCGCAGCTCCTTGGCAGCCTCCCTCTCCTCTAGAGCAATCGCCAACTCTTCCTCCTCCAGTTCTACTCCCTTCCTCCTCCACACCTTACACTCTTACCCCCCAATTCGGATCCCCTCAGGCCAGTTGCGGCCCAGCCCAGTAGCCTCCTTGCCTTCCAGCTGCAGCATCACCTCGCAGTTGCCATTTCTCAATTTGGTGCCCTCCCAAAACATAAACCTGAAGTCCACCATCTCACCATAACCACCCAGTGCCTCCACCACTATCTCCTTGGTCTCCTGTCTGTCCAATGTTGGCAGTCCTTCCACCACCAGCCGAACTGCACGTGGATCCCACCTCAGATACCTTGCCATTCCAATCTGGACACCCTTGACCACCATCTCTTTCTCCAGTGCCTTTACCATCGCATCCTCCTCTACAAATCCAATCTCCACAGCCTCCGCCAAGGGGATGAACTTCAGGGATTCTGCCCCAGCCACTTCCTCCTCCACCAGTCTCAGCACCTCCTTTGTGGACATCGCCAAACCCAGAAAATTCGCTGAAACTGCCCATGTCGACACTGATTTGTGGAAGAAAGGCCTCACTACTAACTCGCTTGTTCCTGCCGCCAGAGTCACCTTTCCCTTGGTCCCTGAAACCCCTGTAGTTATCTCTCCAGGCACTGCTACGCCACCAGCAGTCCTCTCCCCAGCCACCTGCCCAGCCACAGAAGAACTAGTCCCCAGCATCACACCACCAGACCTCTGTCCCCTGCCAGCCACCTGACCCGTCACCTGACTCGTCACCTGACCCCTCCCCCTGTCAACACTACACCCCCCCTGTCCAACCTCCATGGGCCTAGCCACAGTCCTCCTATTCCCAACCACCGTACGCCAGGCTTCAAGCCCACCAGTCCTCCCCTGTCCACCAGCCCTTCCAGCAGCCACACCAGCCCCTGCAGCAGTGGCAAAGCTCTTGGAAAGGCCCAGACCAGGCCTCCTCCTCTTCAGATGCTCAGAGCTAGAGGATTCTTGACTAGCCATATCACCAAAACTTGATGGATTTCTCCGAAACTTATTGTGCCTTGTAGGTAGACTCCTGCCACACAATGTACATCAGTATGTTCGAAATAAAAACTTAAAAACGTATTGTCTTTCACTGAAAGATGTCTGTGTGGCTTAGCTCACTCCAAGTGGTTTGAGCAAAAAAAGTCGCAGCTAATAGTAGATGTAGATTGCTTACTTGGCCGCCACTTGTTTACTTGTGTTTATTTAAACTTCTCTAGCACGACCCAATTCACCTTATGCTTTTCTTAGGGTCCACAGCTCTACAGTGAGATCTGCCAACTTTATTCGCAACATCTGGTCAAGATAAAGAAAGGCTGGCAGATATTGTGGGGCATGCCTTTGGTGGCTGAGCTGTTGAGTCAATACATCGCATGGCAGAGGTCTCAAAAGGAACAGAAGCAAGCCTTCGTGAGCAATCTTGTGCAACTCATGCAACTTGTCAGCATGCAACTCATCAGCATGCAACTCGTCGGCATACAGCTCACTCACTCACTCACTCACTCACTCATGCTCTTTTTCTGAAATACCCATCTCTGTGTTTTATTTAATTTCATTTTTATATAGTCTCCCCCTAAAAAAACACCCACACCCGCACACAATCTGCCTGCATGCAATCTGCCTACATGCAACCCGCCTGCATGCAACCTGCCCACACGCAACCCACCTGCACACAACCCACCTACATACAACCCACCTGCACACAACTCACCTGCATGCAACCTGTCTGCATACAACCCGCCCACACACAACCCGCCTGCACACAACCCACCTACATGCAACCCACCTGCACACAACCCGCCTGCATATAACCCGCCTGCACGCAACCCATCCGCATACTTATCTCGGTCTCTCAGATCAGGGCTCAGTTCCATTGGAAAGGAGAGTTCAAAGTTACTCGAGTTCAACCATGTCTGGCATCTGATTAAATAGAGAAATTCGAGGGCAAGATGTTCAGCATGAGTAGTACCAGCATTGTCATCAAGGCTTGGGAGTCTACATTCGAATCAGAGCTAATCGTACTCGACCAAGGGGTCTATTGGCCAGCAGGAGTAACCAATGACGAAGAGAACTATATCTTTATTAATGAACATAGAGAGGTGGTTGCGATAGTGGTAAGGAACCTCTACAGTGATGAGCTTCGCTACCACATCAATGAGATTTGCGAGGATTGCATCAAATACCGGGTGGTAGGAAAGAGGGGGCGAAAAAAGCAAGGAGGGGGGGTTTGGACGGGAATTGGGTATACTGCAACACTGGCGAAGGGTGGGTTCCAGAGTTCCGAAATCCCCTGCACTTGTCTCCCTTTTTTTTTTTAACCCCTCCCCAGATAAATCACACTCTTCGCCGACATACTCTTTTTTGATACAATTCCAGAGATACACAAGATTCTGTACCCCTACCGGAACTTTAGAAGTGCTGTCAAAGAGCAAACTGCACGCAAGCACGACACAGCCTGTGCAGCAATGGTGGCTATGATCTGGGGTTCTTTGAGCAGATTGGTAGAGTGTACGGCAGACCAGCTTGGTAGTGATCTTGGCACAGCTGTATGTACATTCTTGGCACAATTTAGCATGCCTTATGAGGTGAGGAGCTCCACTTTTTCAGGGTACTGCAGCCCGGGGGGTTTCTGCCTCTCTGCACACAAAAAGGGCTGACTGGTTGCTGTCCGTTTTGGCAGATTTCCAAGCCAGGGCTCCTGGGGCTGGACCAAGGGTAGACATCCACCAGTACAGCCTAGCAGTATGAGGTCCTAGGCCAAGGGTTCACCCAACCATATGCTCGTATCACATCAGGATATATCAGGCACAACCTTTCTCTGCCCATACACACAGATAACAATGTCACCCCAATAATGTTTTACATCCTGAAAAGGAAGGGCCCAATTTGGGAGGATAGTGGTGGAGTCTGGTATAACCTCACCTATGGTTTTGGGGTCCCGTTTGTAGCCAACACAGCTGTCCTATTCTAACCACATAACCACCATAGTACCATTGCCTTTGAGGAGAGCTCGGACACAACAGTCATCGCACTCACAATAGATGATAGGCTCATCAAGGCCTGGGACTGGTGGGTGGAGCAGTTTTTGTGAGAGTTAGGCAATCTTTCGCGAGGGTCAGGCAATCTTTCATGAGGGTTAGGCAGCCATTTTGCATAAGTTGGGCAGTCTTATGTGGGGGGGTTGGGCCAGGCGCCTCTTATATAGCACTAGCTTAGCCCATATGTGGGGCCCTACGGGCTCCTCGGCCCTGCTCTATAGCACTGCCGGTGTGGTGCTGCGGTGCAGGGCTGGAGTGCCTGTGGGACCTGAACCAGCGACTTTGACCACCAGAAACGTCCTCCAACTGCCCTCCGACTGCCAGAAGTACCCTCTGCCCCGGACTCCTTGGTAGCTTGGGGCTGCCCCCATGCTGCTGACAGAGGGCCACAAATTTTGCACGCTCCCTCTGCCTGCCCTGTATATTCCGGACACTTGTGGCTTGAGGCTGCCCCTTGTTGCCAGTAGAGGGCTGCAAATTTTGCATGCTCCCTCCACTGATCCCGTGCCTGCCAACCCACCAACTGACCCCACCCACTGACCTGAGCACTGATAGCTTGGGGCTGCTCCTTGCTGCTGGCGGAGGGCCGCAAATTTTGCGTACTCCTCCTACCTACCCCCCTGACCTGGACACTTGTGGCTTGGGGCTGCCCCTTGCTACCAGTGGAGGACTGCAAACTCTGGGCCAAGTCCTCAGGTTTTTTTTTCCTTTTTTTTTTTATTAATTTGAAAGGTATTAAATATTCCACAAGGCCAATCAACTTGTCCACAGACCTGCTGAATTTTAGCGGCCCGAGCCCCACTAAGACTTCAGACACATATATGCCCAGATTGTCTCAGCATTCAGTGCACACCTCTTTGGGGCAACGAGGTCCATCCTATCTGAGAACACCTGCTCAATGGGAGCGCTGGAGGCAGGAATCGCCAGATAGTCCCAAGCCATACCATACAGGCTGGGGAAGTCTGTTTGATGCAGCTGCATGCTCTAGTAGGTAGAGCAGTGGTTAGATTGGTGGGTTAAATTGGCCCAATGCCTGCCTGACAATGCCCACCTAACAACCCACCTTCCACCAGTTGAGCACTTCCGCACCCTCCAGCAGGACCACGCAGTTGCTGGCAAGGTAAATGGTAAGTTCATCTATTAACGGCAGCTCTTCCACTGATGGCAGCTCTTCCACTGACGGCTCCCTCTTCCTCTTTCTGCTGAAGTAAATGTGGGACAGGAGAGATCCCTCGGCATATTTGTCCAGACTTCGGCTGGAACCTTGCAGCAGTGCATAGTTTTTTCGGTACACTTCGATTATGGCCTATTTGGTTCTCTCAATGAAGTGCTGCTCCCAGCTCTGATCTTTATGGTATTGTAGCTTTAAGCATGGGTCCAGCACTATTCAAAGAAAAGGAGAGTGAGTTTTTGCAGAGTTTCCTCTATTTTGGAAGGGGCAACAGCCACATGCCGATATTGATATACCTGTACTGATTGAGTATACAGCGGTATCTATTTGGGAGTAGTACTTTCTGAGCTTGCTTAGAGTAACCTCCACGGCATCTCTCTGATCCAGGCTTAACCGCAAATTACCGCAACCCTCCAGCCTGTCCTTGAGCTTGTCCTCTAGCCAGTCAATCAGAAGGTTGTATACTGGTATCGCAGAGCTTATTGTCGGGGTCATTTGTTTGACTATATTCTTCGTACAATCATCGAAACACTGGCAGTTATATATGGTGAGGTATTGTATTGTGCAGAGGCAGACAAAACGAGTGTGGAGCCAGAGCAACCACCACTTACTTCCAAAACTCTGACAACATTCTTAAGTACATCCCACTTGCTTTCACCTAGAGCCTCGGCCCATATTTCCTTGTCGGCAGCCATCGTTGAATCTATTGGCTTTTTTTTTTTTTTCCTTTAAATAAATCTTCTATTATCCAAAACAGTTGCTTCAGCTGACTGAAGAAAAAAAGGATGTATACCACAGCAAACTCCAGCGTGTACTGGATCATTGTAAATGTTGAGTTCCAATGCATACAGACATCCAATATAAGCTCTTTCAGGGCTAAACTGATTGCTCTACACTGTGCAGTGAATTTGTCTTGTCATTGTGGGGATGATTGGACTGATATAACTAGTTTGCGCAGCTTGGAAATTATACTCAGGGCCTCTCCTCTCTTGAATGTTTTGTCTATGTGTGTAAGATAGTCCTGAACAGCGAGGTTCAGTATGTGGGCCTGGCATTGTACACAACAGCTTTCTATACCAAAGGCTACATTTCTCTGTTTGAGGCTGGCTGCTAAAACTTGGAAAAATGTTGAGTTGTTTGTGGCATTGTCCATTGTAATGGCCAAAATCTGTACTTGAAATATTCAGTTGACGAATTATGTGAAAATAAATAACCAACAAAATCTATTTTGTTTAAGGACCTCCCTCAAAATGCCAACCTGACAGAAAGTCCCCCCTTTTTTTACCTTGGTTGTGATCCCAAGCTCCTGGATACAACTAATAAAAGCATCTGCGATGTTGTCTCCAGAATGAGGGCCAGCAAGTTTGACAAAGTCAAGGGTGAGAGATTTAAGCTGCCAATCGAGGTCAATCCAATGACCGGTAATGCCCAGAAATGAAATTGCATTTGGAGATATCCATGTGTCGATTGTAAATGAAATTTTGCCTGTCGAATTCTGCTTATTGAATGTAAGGTTAATTTGATAAGCTCTTTTATATAATTCAGCTTGCAAAGGTCATGGTGCTGCCTTTATTTTACCTGAAGTGTCTGGTGGAGATTGTCGTGCTCCTTCCTATAGGCCTCCAGGACATCTTTGCAAATAGTATTGGCACTTGGCAAATATAAATCATGCTTAAGGAGGCCAAAGATGCTATGCAATTGATCACTCTTGATGGTTGTGAATGGCTGGTCTGTGCACACAATCTAGTGAATAAGCCGATTTCGAAATTCTACCGAAGAGTATGGCTAAATATTTTTGATTAAATGGCGTTGTTGGTACAAAAATAGTTGGGCAATCGGATAAATGTACTCACCACAGCTTGAATGTCGATTTTATTTGTCTCTGTGTTCTTTTTGATTTTGTCAGAGTGCTTGTCTTTTATGTGTCGATTCACGTTCGAGGTCATACCACCAAGTATTTTGAACTTCTGGCTGGTGCAGTTTATAGGGGTGGATGAAACAATATCATGTGTGTATCAAACGAGTCAATAGGTGTGTCTTAATTTTTTACCTGTAATAATTACAAACAATATCATCTCCTATCTTAGCATAATGTTGTCAGATTTTGGAGCGAGGATTGCATGGAAGGTGTGGAGCTATCAGGGATATTTGACTTGAAGCATCATTGGTACTGTGAACTGTTGAAGACTAATCTGTCAACATGTGTGTTTGTATATTTGTATGTGCATGTGTGTATATTGTGTGTGTATTGTATTGTAGACATGTCCAGTATATGAGTCATGTGGAGGATTTGGATTAGAGGATTTGGTTGAAGGATTCAGATTCAGATTCAGATTGGAGGATTCAAATTGGAGGATTCAAATTGGAGGATTCAAATTGGAGGATTCGGATTGAGTGATTCGGATTAAGTGATTCAGATTGAGTAATTCAGATTGAGTGATTTGGATTGAGTGATTTGGATTGAGGTGGTTCAGATGAGTGATTCAGATGGGGTAATTTGGATAGGGTGATTCAGATTAATCCGAGTTGATTCAGATGGCTTCAGATTTAAGATTCAGATCAAACCATCATGTGACAAATCAAATCTGGATTTGATTCGAATTGACTCATTCAGAGCACTAGATACAGACATTACCCAGATGTCTCAACACCAGAAGCTCATCGCCCACAAACACTGAGAACTCTTTTATGAGTATAGTACCTTTATTTCCTGCCTCTGAGTTACTACCAGCGAAATGGTTGCTATCCTGTCTTATAGCCAAATCGATGATATGATACAAGAACTCAACCATAAATATCTCGAATATATTCAGACTACTGACAGAACCTTCCTGCACCCTGACAACCATATCCTGCAAATGCCCCAAGTTGGATATGCCATGAAGGATATCTACGATATAATTAACTTCGACAAGGATGAAGCAGAAGACAATGATCCTTATGACGCCAACATGACCTCAAGTCAAGGATCTCTACCAACCCTGATCACACTGCCAATCTTGCCAATGAACTTACAACAGTTCATAACCACATACAAGACTTATTGGGACAATGACCACTGGCATAAATACTAACCTGCATTCACCTCTAATTACTTCAACTATAACAAAGAAACTAGAGAACACAATCTGTACCTTCAGATAATCCTCGAGATCGAACCAACTACTCCACCACCCAAGTATGAGCAATATGAACCACAGCTGCCAGTATACTACAATCCCACGACTCATAGTACTATAACCTACAGAAGGTATATAGATAGCGAATCCGATAAAAATGAAGATGATGCACCACTTCTTCACCCCCCAATACCTTATCCAGCATACAAGACAGATGATGCTATTCTGTGGGATGGAGATGAAGTTCCAATGTATTATTACCTCAGCTAATAAGGAGAAGTAATTTGTGAACCACTCTTCCTAGATGACTACTTCACCAGAGATGATGTCATCGATGGTGATGTCATCGAAGACTATCCAGACAGTGCCTAAATCTATAAATAGCTTAGCAGTCATAGTATAGTTAGATTAGCCTTGTATGACATGACTGTGAACTGACTCAGCAGTCAGACGATCTCTTGATATATCAGATCACTATTGTACTATGTGACTGCATTCCGACTCAGCAAAGCACTTAGTGCTACAACCATATTTAGTATAGTCCAGATAGCCCCTCACTAGTATAAATACCCCCTCTCTCAGACCTTAGAATCTCAGACTTGAACAGACTCGAACACACAAGAACATTCCTGAGCACTTCTCCATAATATCTCTTTATACAACTACTCCTAGTATAGCAATATCATGAATAGCAAATAAACCTATTTAATAACCCACAAACTACTCTTAAGTAAAACTACTCCCCATTAGGTCCTACTCCTAACCCCATTACGAAATTTCCTAATTGGGTATTGTCTGCAGCAATATGCCAATTCAACTAAGCTGGTCTTAGTTTCTTAAACTTCCTGAAATACAGGAAATCCTGAACATCCAGAACTAGTCCAAAAAAGGACTTTGGTTGAGACGTCAACCCGATCTTGAAATCAATAAGTATAGAGGATGTACTCCATACAAAATTGATCTTGACTATAAGAAAACGGTCTTCCAGAATATTCAGAACTTCCAGAAAACCCTTTCAGAACTATGTAATGGTTACCCTAAAAAGCAACCCTCTTACAACTTGGTAGCAGTGATTTATAATCCAATTCCACTTTAAGACGCTTCCTCACCCCACTACAAACTCTTCTGCGAATTTCTATAAGTTGGTATAAAGCCCAACCTCTGAACTGAAATTTATCCTGAACTATCTGATAATCTGGAGAGAATTGAACCTGATGTACAAGAATAATTTAACCTCCACACCTGCAACAAGTGGGACAAACTTTATTCAAAGAAAGAAGTATTCTGATTAAATTAGCAAATAGGTGAATATCTATTTACTGAACTCCTTGTACTACACCCAGCAAGTCAGGACAAAGAAGGTCTTATAGAAGCCTTCTTTACTCTTCTCAACAAGAGTTTTGTCAGCTCCACCAATCTGAGCAACCTAGGACAACCAGCAGCAGCCTTTTTAGCCTTAGTTCCTCACGAAGCCCAAGCCTCTGTAGCTAAGTGGCTCAACTCTACCAACTTTCACCATACTAGGACCAAGACCACATTATACTACCGATTCCAGAACAGCAAGGCCTGCCATATCCTTAAGGAAGAAGCAAAAGAAATCCTTCATCAACTACCTGATCCTGAACCTGAAGTAGGCCCTGCTACAGCCCTACCTGAATCCGAAACCAATACTGAACCAGAACTTGACTTTGAATTAAGTCCATCTGAAATCAGATATATAACTGATTCTGTCTACTTTGACACTGAGCAAACCCAATTACACAGGGACCAAACTAAAGAGGAGGAGGAGTATCTCAGTGAATTCGATCCCAGATATACCACTGAAGGAGATATACCTCCATTAGGACAGAACACACCTATACAGCAACAGATAGCTATCTATCAAGCTCTTACTCCAGATCCACAACTATTACTTCAGCAACTTACACAGACCCAAAGAACCCCATCACACTCTGCACCAGTACCTCAAGTAGTACCAGTAACACTACTACCAGCAGTCCAACTGCCTCTAGTAAACAACATGGCAAACCAACAGATTCTAGACCTCACAGCCCAGGTAGCTATAATGGCAGCAACCATTACTGCCTTAGCCAAACAGACCCGACCTACAAAAAATCTGAGTCTACCTACCTTCAATGGTACTGCATAAGAAGTCCAAAGCTTCATTAGTGTAGTTGACACCAACTTCGAAGCCAATCAATGGACCAATGAATGAGTCGCTGACTATGTTCTGACAAACAATCAAGACCACACTCTGGAACAACTCTTTGCTACCACTACAGCCTATGTCTGCTGAGTTGTTACATTTTTCCGAGGACCTGCTGAAGAATGGTGGTGAACTCTTCCTGAAAAACCCCTCACATGGGACACCCAACCTGCAGTAGTTGCTCAGAATGCAGCAAACAATGCCCCAGGATATGGAGCCCATCCTGCAGCCCCTGGACTTAAGCAACTCATGATTGCTCAATATCACAGTGAAACCATGATCGCTGAATCCCGAGTAAAACTCCACACCCTCAAATTTGATGTACATGGCAAGGAGGAATTTGAAACCTTCTGTACAAAACTTGAGTCACTCCTGAATACTGTTGGCCTAGGATATATCACCAATGATAAAGCATGAAATGGTACAAGAGCAGATCATTTATTCGATGCCCTGCCTGAATAGCTTACTAGAAAAATCCAAGAACAAGGACACCCAGTTGGTTGTGACCACTAACAATAGTGCCTGGCAAGAATCAAGACTATGGTCAAGTGGATCCTAACAGCTGGACCCATTCTGCCCCGAAGACAATTCAACAACAAGAAAAAGACTTGGACCAAAAAAGAAGAACCCAAGCATGAAGCATCCCGAGCTCCCTCATCATCCACTTTGTGGACACCCAGAAATCATGAACCCATCCAGCCGAGTACCTTCAAGAAACTCACTGAAGGTGAAAGAAATGAACTTAGAAGAAGTGGAGCATGCTTCTATTGCTGAAAGACAGGACATATGGCCAGTGCCTGCCCTAACTAAAAACCCTGAATAGCAACATAAGCAACTGTTATCACTCTGCACTACCTCAACAACCTGATCACCAGAATACTAGACTTTGTCAAGTTAAGACAAACTGCTAAGGCCCCAACCAAAGGAAGTCAAAAAGCAGCTGAATATGACCTGTATGCAACTGAAGAAGCTACAGTCTCTAACTGAGAAGTTAAGCAAGTCTACATAGGAATCAGTATCCAAATTCCTGAAGGACATGTTGGAAGAATATGCTGTCACAGCAGCCTAACATTGAAAGGACTCTCAGTAGAAGGAGGAATCATTGACGAAGATTACACAGGCAAAATTATTGTCCTCATCTGAAACCACAGTTGGACACCCTTCAAGATCCCTATAGGCTTCTGTATCACCCAGATCCTATTCGAAAAAATTGAGTCAAATCTGATAGTCAAGGAAGTCCCTGAACTACTGCCCACCATCTGAGGATTCAAAGGATTTAGTTCATCAAACAAGGCCCCAGTCCAATCTACCATGAACAAAGAAGAACAATTCTACAAGAAAATCGAAGACAGATATGTACCAAGTGACTGATGCCCTCACGGTATTGGAATGTACTCTTCCCGAATGATTGATGATTACTTCTCTTGTGTCAACGAACTAGCTCAAAGAAGAACTAACAGAAGGAAAGCTCCTATAACCAAAATCACCACTATTGAATCAGACAAACTGCTTACACTTAAAGCTTTTGTCAATCGAGTACCTGTTAAGATTATGATAGACAGTGGTGCCTCATGCAACTTCATCAATAAAGAAACAGCCAACAGACTCAAGGTCTTCACCTCTCCGGTATAACAAACTCAAGCAGTTGCTATAGCTGATGGAACCTCACATGTCATTAGCAAGGAAGTCTGCAATCTACTCTTCTGAATTGGTGACTATCGAGTACATGTTACCCTCTAGATCATACCACTCCCTGATAATGAAATCATCCTTGGAACTCCATAGTTGAAACAAGAGAACCCCATGATCGATTGGGTAAACCATTCTCTGACCATCAAGAAAGGATGCCACAACTTCAAACTGCAAGGCAAAAGGGACACACTCAATACTAGTGACCCTGGACCAAAGATTACCCACATCAACAAACTACAACTTAAGAAATTGGTCAAGAAATGCCCTCTCTTTGCTATCTCCATCTGTCCATCCAAAGGAGAACCTGAGAACTCTGAAGAAGACTTTTCCAAAGTTGACAGCCGTGTCAGACCACTACTCCAGAAATTCCGAGATATATTTCCGAAGAAACTCCCAAAAGGCCTACCTTCCAAATGAGCAGTAGACCATGCCATCAAGACTATTCCAGATACCAAGCCAGCCTTCAAGTCAATCTACCACATGTCCCTAAGAGAAATTGATGCACTCAAGAAAGAAATTGATGAACTCCTGGAACAAGAATTCATCAGACTCAGTGTATCATCCTATGGTGCACCAGTCCTCTTTGTTGTCAAGAAAGAAGGAGACCTACGAATGTATATTGATTACTGTAATCTCAACGAACAGACCATCAAGAACTGTTGCCCACTATCCAGAATCGATGAAATATTTGATAGGCTTACCAACCCACAATTTATGAGCTCTTTTGACCTGTGAAATAGTTACTGGCAAATTGCTATGAAAGAAGAAGATATCTACAAGACAGTCTTCCAAACCCGCTATAGACATTTCAAATTCCTGGTTATGCCCTTTGGCTTAACTAATGCTCCTACAACCTTCCAGAACTGATAAATACTATTCTATACCCATATCTGGACAAATTTATTGTTGTCTACATTGACGACATCCTAGTCTTCAGCAAAACCCTAGAGGAACATCTCGAACACCTTGAGCTAGTACTACTGAAACTCTGAGAAAATAGACTCTTTGCAAAACTCAGTAAATGTGAATTCCTCCTGAAAGAAATTCAGTTCCTTGGATACATCGTCACACCAAATGGAATCAAAGTGGACCCCAGCAAAATCTCCACGATCAAGGATTGGCCCAGACCCAAGAAGCTGAAAAACCTCCAGTCATTCCTGGGATTAGCAAACTATTACAGACGATTTGTTGCCAACTTTGCCAAAATCGCCATGGCCCTTATCCAAATGACCTAGCACAGCAAGAAAGAAGAATAACCCTGGACCATGAAACAAGAGAAAGACTTCAACAATTTTGTAAATTGGGGACCTGAACAAGATACCGCCTTCCAAGCACTAAAGGATGCTTTGATAACCACTCCAGTACTTCAAGTGACAAATCTTGCCCTACTATATGAAGTTACCACTGATGCCTCTGACCTAGCCCTTGGAGCAGTACTCATGCAAGAAGGACACCCTGTGGCCTATCACTCCCGCAAGTTCAATGATGCCAAAATCAACTACACAACTCATGAGAAGGAAATGTTAGCCATCGTAGACACTCTGATCAAATGGTGACCATATCTAGAAGGAGCACACTTCACTATATTGACTGACCACAAGTCATTAGTCAACATCAAGACCCAGGCTACCCTTTCTCAAAAATAAGCCAGATGGATGAAAGTTCTCACCAACTTTAACTATGAAATCCAGTACCACCCTGGCAAGGAAAACATTATTGCTGATGCAATCTCCAGACTACCTATTGAAGAAGTTATCCAAACTCTCACCCTGGTTACAAACTCTATCATGGAACAAATTATCACAGCATGTACTGATGATAAGGAAGCTCAAGCACTCTGAGAAATTCTGAATAGTGATGATGCTGACAAGCATACCCAGTACAACCAATACCAACTTAGGGACAATGCTATCTACTACAAGGACAGATTGTATGTTCCAAACAACCAAGACCTCCAAAGGACTATCCTATTCGAATATCATGATGCCCCTACAGCTGGACACTTAGGATTTGATAAATACTATGAAGTTATCTCTCAAAACTTCTATTGGCCCTGTATGGCAGATCAGCTCAAAACCTACATCACTTTCTGTGATGCCTGCCAATGGAACAAAGCCTCAACACTAGCAAAACCTGGCCTACTCCACCCTATCCCAGTACCATCTACTAATTGGGAACAAGTCTCTATAGACTTCATTGTACAACTACCCTAAATCAAGAATGGGAAAGATGTAATTGTTGTCTTTGTAGACTATCTCAGCAAACAAGCTTACTTTGTACCAACCACCATCACTGCAACAGCACCAGATATAGCCACACTCTTGTTTAATAATATCTTCCGCTATCATGGTCTTCCTAAGATCATTGTTAGTAACTAAGACCCGAAATTTACCAGCCATTTTTAGAAAGCCCTCTATGTGCACCTTGGAATGAAACTTGCACTATCTACAGCCTTTCACCCTAAAACTGATGGCCAAACTGAAAGAATGAACCGAACTCTAGAACAAATGCTAAGAAACTATGTCTCCTATAGACAAGATGATTGGCATGAACACCTCACTGCAGTTGAGTTTGCCTATAACAATAGCAAGCAAACCTCTCTTGGAATAACCCCATTCTTTACCAACACTGGACAAAACCCAAACACTTCTCTAACACTCATCCAAACCACTGAAGAACCCTCCACAGTTGAAGCCATTGAAGAATTCTTACTCCGAATACATAATCTAAGCCAGATCACAATTGAGAATTTATCACAAGCTCAAGAACAACAGTCACAGTATGTTAACCAACATTGTCGAGAAGAAACCTTTGATATTGGAGAAAAAGTTCTACTAGACATCCGAGGATACTGAGTTGACAACCTCAAGCACAGACCATCTACAAAGCTGAACAGCAAGTTCATTGGACCATTTGAAGTCATTTCACAAGTCTCTCTGATCTCCTACAAATTGGCACTACTGGACACTATTAAGATTCACCCAGTCTTCAATGTCCAATGTCTCAAGCAATACAATGACAATGATGATGAACTATTCCTGAACCAAACTATAAAACCACCTGCACCTGTCATTATTAATGATCAGGAAGAATACAAAGTTAAACAAATCCTCAACAGACATGGCCACAAGAACCACCCCGAGTATCTCATTAAATGAAAAGGTTATCCAATCCATGATGCAACATGGGAACCCAAGATCAATCTCCAGAATGCTACCAACTTAGTTCAGGAATACGATTCCCTGAACAACTAAAATCTGAACACTTCTGCACCTATCAGCTCATACTATACATTATACCCTCCTGAACATTATAATTATCATGAACCTAATCAAGAACTCAGCAAGATAGAACAAAAGAATACCAACCCTCTGGAAAAATAGCAAAACTGAAAGCAAGCCTATTCTCCCCATACTACTGGTGGGAAACGAGGTGTAGGCATTTAAGAAGATTCCTTAGAGAAAATTCTCCAGCAGTGAATGACATCAGAATCACTTCTGGTGCATGGCATTGAATACACAACCCTTTAATGTGTGAATCCAATGCATTAGACAACTATACTATGAGCATGCCACTTTCTGAAAAAATGGACTTTACTGGACTTTTGACCTTCCAAATGGTGTAGCAATACTAGAACAAAATTAGAAGGCCCCAATGAGGACATCGAAAGCTAAGAAGGGGAGAGTTATAAGCACACAACCTCCAAGCCACAGAAATCACATGTCACCCTCTTAACAAGCCACTGGAATCACACGCGACCTCTGAACAAATCTGGAAATTACCTGTATGATCATGAAGCTGAGTCAAATAGAAGTTACAGTATACAAAGCTGAGTCAATACGAAGTCATGGAACACAAGGTTCACACAAATGAAATCTTACCAATCAAGAATAAATGCATATATACTGAGCCTCAAGATGTGTTGAAACAGAGAACCAAATAAATAACAACTATAACTTCCAAATACACAAAAATGACCACTGAGATCTACAACCACATCTGTGCTGACATTTAGAATGCCATTGTCAACCGAGCCACACCCCCTCTGCCCCTCATGAATATCCATAGCCTAGCACCCCTCTACTTTGTGGAAGCCCAATGGAATGCCCTGAACATGCTTAACGAGGCCCACTGGATTGGACAAATCTCAAGCTACTACTAGATTGGCTGCCTCTTAGAAGACATGGTCGAACACTACCATGATACAGACATTACCCAGATGTCTCAACACCAGAAGCTCATTGCCCGCAAATACCGAGAACTCTTTTATGAGTACAGCACCTTTATTCCCTACCTCTGAGTTACTACCAGCGAAATGGTTACTACCCTGTCCTATGGCCAAATCAATGACATGATACAAGAACTCAACTATAAGTATCTCGAATATGTTCAGACTACCGACAGAACCTTCCTGCACCCCGACGACCACATCCTGCAAATGCCCCAAGTTGGATATGCCATAAAGGACATCTATAATATAATCAACTTCGACAAGGACAAAGCAGAAGACAATGATCCTTCTGATGCTGACATGACCTCAAGCCAAGGATCTCTACCAACTCTGATCACACTGCCAACCTTGCTAATGAACTTACAACAGTTCATAACCACATATGAGACTTATTGGGGGCAATGACCACTGGCACAAATACCAATCTGCATTCACTCCTGATTACTTCAACTACAATGAAGAAACTGGAGAATACAATCTGTACCTTCAGATAACCCTCAAGATCAAACCAACCACTCCACCACCTGAGTACAAGTGACATGAACCACAGCTGCCAGCATACTACAATCCTATGACTCATAATACTGTAACCTACAGAAGATATACAGACAGCAAATCCAATGAAAACGAAGATGACATACCACTTCTTTGCCCCCCAATACCTTATCTAGCATACAAGACAGACAATGCTATCCTGTGGGATGGAGATGAAGTTCCAATATATTATTACCTCAGCCAACAAGGAGAAGTAATCTGTAAACCACTCTTCCTAGATGACTACTTCACCAGAGATGATATCATTGATGGTGATGTCATTGAAGACTATCTAAACAGTACCTAAATCTATAAATAGCTTAGCAGTCATAGTATAGTTAGATTAGCCTTGTACAATGTGACTGTGAACTGACTCAGTAGTCAGATGATCTCTTGACATATCAGATCACCATTGTACTATGTGACTGCATTCCGACTCAGCAAAGCACTTAGTGCTACAACCATGTTTAGCATAGTCCAGATAGCCCCTCACTAGTATAAATACCCCCTCTCCCAGACCTCAGAATCTCAGACTTGAACAGACTCGAACACACAAGAACATTCCTGAGTACTTCTCCACAATATCCCTTTATACAACTACTCCTAGTATAGCAATATCATGAATAGCAAATAAACCTATTTAATAACCCACAAACTACTCTTAAGTAAAACTGCTCCCCGTTAGGTCCTACTCCTAACCCCATCACGAAATTTCCTAATTGGGTATTGTCTGCAGTGATATGCCAATTCAACTAAGCTGGTCTTAGTTTCTTGAACTTCCTGAAATATGGGAAATCCTGAACATCCAGAACTAGTCCAAAAAAGGACTTTGGTTGAGATGTCAATCTGATCTTGAAATCAATAAGCATAGAGGACATACTCCATACGAAATTGATCTTGACCTGTAAGCGCACAACCTTCAAGCCACAGAAATTACACGTCACCCTCTTAATAAGCCACTGAAATCGCACGTAACCTCTGAACAAATCTGGAAATCACCTGTATGATCACAAAGCTGAGTCAAACAGAAGTCACAGCATACAAAGCTGAGTCAATACGAAGTCACGGAACACAAGGTTCACACAAACAGAATCTTACTAATCAAGAACAGATGCATATATACTGAGCCCTGAGATGCATCGAAATAGAGAACCAAAATAAATAACAATCACAACTTCCAAACACACAAACATAACCACCGAGATCTACAACTGTATTCACGCTGACATTTGGAATGCTATTGTCAACTGAGCCACACCCCCTCTGCCTCTCATGAATATCTATAGCCTCGCACCCCTTTACTTCATAGAAGCCCAATGGAATGCCCTGAACATGATTAACGAGGCCCACCAGATTGGACAAATCTCAAGCTACTACCAGATCGGCTGCCTCCTGGAAGACATGGTTGAACACTACTATGATACAGACATTATCCAGATGTCTCAATACCAGAAGCTCATTGCCCACAAATACCGAGAACTTTTCTATGAGTACAGCATCTTTATTCCCCACCTCCGAGTTACTACCAGTGAAATGATTGCTATCCTGTCCTACGGCCAAATCGATGATATGATACAAGAACTCAACCACAAGTATCTCGAGTATGTTCAGACCACTGACAGAACCTTCCTGCACCCCGATGACTATATCCTGCAAATGCCCCAAGTTGGATATGCCATGAAGGATGTCTATGATATAATCAACTTCGATGAAGACGAAGCAGAAGACAATGATCCCTCTGATGCTGACATGACCTCAAGCCAAGGATCTCTACCAACCTTGATCACACTGCCAACCTTGCTGATAAACTTACAACAGTTCATAATGACATACGAAACTTATTGGGACAATGATCACTGGCATGAATACTAACCTGCATTCACCCCTGATTACTTCAACTACAACGAAGAAACCAGAGAATACAACCTGTACCTTCAGACAATTCTCGAGATTGAACCAACAACTCCACCACCTGAGTATGAGCGATATGAACCACAGCCGCCAGCTTACTACAACTCTGCAACTCATAGTGCTGTAACCTATAGAAGGTATGCAGATAGCGAATCTGATGAAAGCAAAGACAATGCATCCCTCCTTCACCCACCAACACCTTATCCAGCATACGAGACAGATGATGCTATCTTGTGGGATGGAGATGAAGTTCCAATGTATTATTACCTCAGCGAACAAGGAGAAGTAATCCGTGAACCACTCTTCCTAGATGACTACTTCATCAGAGATGATGTCATCGATGGTGATGTCATCGAAGACTATTCAGACAGTGCCTAAATCTATAAATAGATTAGCAGTCATAGTATAGTTAGATTAGCCTTGTACGATGTAACTGTGAACTGACTCAGCAGTCAGATGATCTCTTGATATGTCAGATTACACTTGTACTACGTAACTGTATTCCGACTCAGCAAAGCACTTAGTGCTACATCCATATCTAGCATAGTCCAGATAGCCCCTCACTAGTATAAATACCCCCTCCCCCAGACCTCAGAATCTCAGACTTAAACAGACTCGAACACACAACTCCTGAGCACTTCCCCACAATATCTCTTCACACAAATACTCCTAGTATAGCAATATTATGAATAGCGAATAAACCTATTTAATAACCCACAAATCACTCTTAAGTAAATCTGCTCCCCGTTAGGTCCTACTCCTAACCCCATCACGAAATTTCCTAATTGGGTATTGTCTGCAGCGATACGCCAATTCAACTAAGCTGGCCTTAGTTTCTTGAACTTCCTGAAATACAGGAAAATCCTGAACACCCAGAGCTAGTCTGAAAAAGGACTTTGGTTGAGACATTAACCCGATCTAGAAATCAATAAGCATAGAGGATGTACTCCATACGAAATTGATCTTGACCATAAGAAAACAGTCTTCTAGAATATCCAGAACTTCCAAAAAACCCTTCCAGAACTATGTAACAGTTATCCTAAAAAGCAACCCTCTTACAACTTGGTAGCAGCGGTTTACAATTCAATTCCACTTCAAGATGCTTCCTCACCCTGCTACAAACCCTTCTGTGAATTCCTACAAGTTGGTATAAAGTCCAACCTCTGAACTGGAATTTATCCTGAACTATCTGACAATCTGGAGAGAATTGAACCTGACATACAAGGACAATTTGACCTCTACACCTATAACAAGTGGGATAAACTTCATTCAAAAAAAGAAGTACTCCAATTAAACCAGCAAATAGGTGAAACCCTATTCACTGAACTCCTTGCACTACACCTGTAAGCACACAACCTCCAAGCCACAGAAATCACATGTCACCCTCTTAACAAGCCACCGAAATTACACGCAACCTCCAAACAAATCTGGAAATCAGCTACATGATCACAAAGCTGAGTCAAACAGAAGTCACAGTGCATAAAGCTGAGTCAATATGAAGTCACGGAACACAAGGTTCACACAAATAGAATCTTACCAATCAAGAACAAATGCATATATACTGAGCTCTGAGACGTGTCAAAACAGAGAACCAAAACAAACAACAACCACAACTTCCAAATACACAAACATGACCACCGAGATCTACAACTGTATCCGCGCTGACATTTGGAATGCCATTGTCAACCGAGCCACACCCCCTCTGCCCCTCATGAATATCTATAGCCTTGCACCCCTCTACTTCATGGAAGCCCGATGGAATGCCCTGAACATGCTTAATGAGGCCCATCAGATCAGACAAATCTCAAGCTACTATCAGATCGGCTGCCTCCTGGAAGATATGGTCGAACACCACCATGATACAGACATTACCCAGATGTCTCAACACCAGAAGCTCATCGCCCACAAACACCAAGAACTCTTCTATGAGTACAGTACCTTTATTCCCCGCCTCCGAGTTACTACCAGCAAAATAGTTGCTACCCTGTCCTATGGTCAAATCAATGACATGATACAAGAACTTAACTACAAGTATCTCGAATATGTTCAGACTACTGACAGAACCTTCCCACACCCCGACGACTATATCCTGCAAATGCCCCAAGTTGGATATGCCATGAAGGATGTCTACAATATAATCAACTTCGACGAAGATGAAGCAGAAGATAATGATCCCTCTGATACTGACATGACCTCAAGCCAAGGATCTCTACTAACCCTGATCATACCGCCAACCTTGTCGATGAACTTACAACAGTTCATAACCACCTACGAGACTTATTGGGACAATGATCACTGGCATGAATACCAACCTGCATTCACTCCTGATTACTTCAACTACAATGAAGAGACCGGAGAACACAACCTATACCTTCAGACAACTCTCGAGATCGAACTAACAACTCCACCACCTGAGTACGAGCGACATGAACCACAGCCGCCAGCTTACTACAACCCCATGACTCACAGTGCTGTAACCTATAGAAGGTATGCAGACAGCGAATCTAATGAAAGCGAAGACAACACACCCCTCCTTTGCCCACCAACACCTTATCCAGCATATGAGACAGATGATGCTATCCTATGGGATAGAGATGAAGTCCCAATGTATTATTACCTCAGCCAACAAGGAGAAGTAATCCGCGAACCACTCTTCCTAGATGACTACTTCATCAGAGATGATGTCATTGATGGTGATATCATCGAAGACTACCCAGATAGCATATAAACCTACAAATAGATTAGCAGTCATAGTATAGTTAGATTAGCTTTGTACGACATGACTGTGAACTGACTCAGCAGTCAGATGATCTCTTGACATATCAGATCACACTTGTACTATGTGACTGTATTCCAACTCAGCAAGGCACTTAATACTACATCCATATCTAGCATAGTCCAGATAGCCCCTCACTAGTATAAGTACCCCCTCCCCCAGACCTCAGAATCTCAGACTCGAACACACAAAAACATTCCTGAATACTTCCCCACAATACCCCCTCATATAACTACTCCTAGTATAGCAATATCATAAATAGCGAATAAACCTATTTAATAACCCACAAACCACTCTTAAGTAAATCCGCTCCCCATTAGGTCCTACTCCTAACCCCGTCACGAAATTTCCTAATTGGGTATTGTCTGCAGTGATACGCCAATTCAACTAAGCTGGTCTTAGTTTTTTGAACTTCCTGAAATACAGAAAATCCTGAATATTCAGAACTAGTCCAAAAAAGGACTTTGGTTGAGACGTCAACCTGATCTTGAAATCAATAAGCATAGAGGACGTACTCTATATGAAATTGATCTTGACCATAAGAAAACGGTCTTCCAGAATATCCAGAACTTCCAGAAAACCCTTCCAGAACTATGTAATAGTTACCCTAAAAAGCAACCCTCTTACAACTTGGTAGCAGTGGTTTACAATCCAATTCCACTTCAAGACGCTTCCTCACCCCGCTACAAACCCTTCTGCGAATTCCTACAAGTTGGTATAAAGCCCAACCTCCGACCTGGAATTTATCATGAACCATCTAACAATCTGGAGAGAATTGAACCTGACGTACAAGGACAATTTGACCTCCACACCTGCAACAAGTG
>RBNI01000874.1:0-26148 GCA_003990745.1 Jimgerdemannia flammicorona | reverse complement strand
AAAAAAAAACCAAGAAACCTTCAATGAATTCAAGACTAGGTTGACCCAAGCACCCATCCTCAGAAGACCATATTGGAACCTAGAGTTCATCCTGCAGACAGATGCAAGTGCTTTAGGACTTGGAGCAGTCCTAACTCAGAAGAAAGATGGATATGAAAATGTCATCTCCTATGCAAGCTGAGGTACTCATATGTAGAGCAGAACAGAACTATGAGTCATGCAAGCTTGAATACTTAACAGTAGTTTGGGCAGTAGACAAGTTTCACTACTACCTAGCTGGGAAATACTTCATTATTCAAACAGACCACTCTCTTGCCTGGCTATTCAACACTCTGAACTCCAAAGAAATATATACCTGATGGATCTATAGGCTGTAAAAGTATAACTGTATGTCAAGCACTGCTCAGAAAGTACCAATACCAATGCTGATACACTCTCAAGGATACTCTGAAACACCCCAATCAAGACTATTTAACATGAATAAGGAGCTATACTATGGATTAATCAGCTACCTTGGGCAGTAGAAGATGGCCAACCACCTTGAACCCTGGACTATCACTATCATCAACCAGACTTGGAAACAGTTTGAACTAGACAACACCTCACTCAGAAAAGGAGAAAAGCTCATAATACCTGAACACAAGAAGTATCAAGTAATGAAGGAAATATATGAACAAGGACACCTAGGAGGAACCAATATATATAACAAGACAAGAGTTGTGGCCTAAGATGGAAGAAGACCTGCACCAATTTGTCAAAGGGTGTGACAAGTACCAAAAACAGAAACAAGATCAGCAAGACCAGATATCTAGGTCATTAAGAATTGAGCTTATCCCCTTCCACCACATCACAATGGATATCATTGGACCACTACCAGTGATACTATCAGGAAACCTCTATATTGTAGTTATTATAGACCTCTTTACCAAATGGATAGAAGCAGGAGCATTACAAGAAGCCAATGCTCTCTCTATAGCCAACTTCCTGTACCGAGAAATCATCTGCTGCTACAAGACATCAAAGCAAATCACCACAGATGATGGCATGGATTTTGTCAATGGATTCCATGAGATAATGTATCAGAAATATAAGATTCAACATATCAAGACCACTGCATACCACTCTCAAGGAAATGGACAGATAGAGAGAACTAACAAAACCCTCAATAACATTCTGTTGAAGATCTCAGACACATATGAGAATTGAAATAACTACCTCCCACCTGTCTTCTCTATCTTATGAGACATATAGTCACAGAGTACACACTTTACCCCAAGAGAACTGCTCTTCAGAGAAGAAGATTCCAATGGCACCTTAGCTACAAATTTAGACCTAACTTGGAGATGGGTCAACTCAGAAATCCAGAAACTATATAAAAATCAGGAAGAAGGCTGAAGATTACATCATCAAGTCACAAGTACTGACAAGGAAGAATGTAGAGAAGAATCACAAGACCCTAGAACCCATCAAAATTGGAGAAAAGGTCCTACTATATTGAAATATAGTAGAAGCCTTATGGTTGTGAAAACTGGAGTCCAAATGAGAAGAACCCTTCTACATACAAGATATCAAGAGAACTACCTTCTGGCTTAGAAAACTCTCAGAGACCATACTACCTATCACAGTACACAGAAACAGACTCAAGAAGTACCATGAACCTATATAAGAGAAGCAAAATATGATGACTGCCTGTGAGATTCTAGTCTGTGAATTGTAACAGCATATCCTGTGACCTGCAGGCAATCTGTCTAGACCATTCTCTAAGGGATATGGTACCAGCAACTACTCATCCATGAGACTTTCAAAGCCAGAGGAGTTCAAACCATCAACTGATTTGTAAGAGGGTTACTTGTTAGGATAACCATTATGTAGTTCTGGAAGGGTTTTCTAGAAGTTCTGGATATTCTAGAAGACTGTTTTCTTAAGGTCAAGATCAATTTCATATGGAGTATATTCTCTATACTTATTGATTTCAAGATCAGATTGATGTCTCAACCAAAGTCCTTAATTGGACTAATTCTGGATGTTTAGGATTTTCTATATTTCAGGAAGTTCAAGAAACTAAGACCAGCTTAGTTGAATTGGCATATTGCTGCAGACAATACCCAATTAGGAAATTTCATGATGGAGTTAGGAGAGGGACCTAATGGGGAGTGAATTTACTTAAGAGTGGTTTGTGTATCATTAAATAGGTTTATTCACTATTCATGATATTACTATACTAGGAGTAGTTGTATGAAGGGATATTATGGGGAAGTATTCAGAAATGTTCTTGTGTGTTTGAGTCTGAGATTCTGAGGTCTAGGGGAGGGGTATTTATACTAGTGAGGGACTATCTGGACTATGCTAAATATGGATATAGCACTTATTGCCTTCCTGAGTCAGAATGCAGTCACATAGTACAAGTGTGATCTGACATGTCAAGGGATCATCTGGCTGCTGAGTCAGTTCACAGTCACATTGTATAAGGCTAATCAAACTATACTATGACTGCTAAGCTATCTATAGAATTAGATACTGTCTGGGTAGTCTTCGATGACATCACCATCAATAGTATTATCTCATGAAGTAGTCATCTAAGAAGAGTTGTTCACGGATTAATTCTCCTTGTTCGCTGAGGTAATAATATATTGGAACTTCATTACTGTCCGACAGAATAGTATTGTCTGTCTTGTATGCTGAGTATGGAGTTGGTGTACAAAGGAGTAGTGCATCATCTTCACTTTCATCAGATTCACTGTCTGAATATATTCTATAGGTTACAGCACTATAAGTCGACAGGTTGAAGTAAGTTGGTGGCTGTGGTTCATATTACTCATACTCAGGTGGTAAAGTGATTGGTTCAATCTCGAGAGTTGTCTGAAGGTACAGATTATGTTCTCTGGTCTCTTCATTATAGTTGAAGTAATCAGGAGTAAATGCAGGTTGGTATTTGTACCAGTGGTCATTGTCTCAATAGGTCTCATAGGTGTCTATGAACTATTGTAAGTTCATTGACAGTGTTGGCAGAGTGATCAGGGTTGGCAGAGTGATCAGGGTTGGTAGAGATCCTTGGCTTGAGGTCATATTGGTATCAGAGGGGTCATTGTCTTCTGCTTCATCATTGTCAAATCGGATTATGTCATAGATATCCTTCATGGTATATCCTACTTGGGGCATTTGCAGGATGTGGTCATTGGAGTGTGGGAAGGTTCTGTCTGTGGTCTGAATGTATTTGATATACTTGTGGTTGAGTTCTTGTATCATGTCATCTATTTGGCCATAGGACAGAGTAGTGACCATTTTGATAGTAGTGACTTGGAGGCAGGGAATAAAGGTGCTATACCTATAGAAGAGTTCTTGATGTTTGTAGGCAATGAGTTTCTGGTGTTGAGACATCTGGGTAATGTCTATATAATGTTGGTGTTCGATCATGTCTTCTAGGAGGCAGCCAATCTGATAGTAGCTTGAGATTTGGCCAATTTAGTAGGCCTCACTAAGTATGTTCAGGACATTCCATCAGGCTTCTACAAAGTAGAGGGGTGCTAGGCTATGGATATTCATGAGGGGCAGAGAGAGTGTGGCTCGATTGACAATGGCATTCTAAATGTCAGCATGGATGTAGTTATAAATCTCAGTGGTCATATTTGTATATGTTCAGAAGTTGTGATTGTTTGTTTGGTTTGTTTTGGTTCTCTGTTTCAATGCATCTCCATGCTCAGTATATATACATTTGGTTCTAATTGGTAATTCTGTTTATGTAAATTTTGTGTTCTGTGACTTTATATTGACTCAGCTTTGTGTGCTGTGACTTCAGTTTGACTTAGCTTCATGATCTTGCAGGTGATTTCCAGATTTGTTCAGAGTTCATATGTGATTTCAGTAGTTTGTTTGGAGGGTGACATGTGATTTCAGTGGCTTGGAGGTTGTGTACTTACAACTCTCCCCTTCTTAGCTTTCAACGTCCTTGTTGGGACCTTCTAATTTTATTCTAGTATTGTTATATTATTTGGGAGGTCAAAAGTCCAGTAAAGTCCATTTTTCTCATAAAAGTGGTATGCTCATAGTATAGTTGCCTAATTGTAAGTGCACAACCTCCAAGGCACCAAAATCACATGTTACCCTCTGACAAGCCACTGAAATCACACGCAACCTCCAAACAAATCTGGAAATCACCTGCAAGATCATAAAGCTGAGTCAAACTGAAGTCACAGTGTACAAAGCTGAGTCAACACGAAGTCACAGAATACAAGATTCACACAAACGGAATCTTACCAATCAGGAGCAAATGCATATATACCGAGTACTGAGATGCGTCGAAACAGACAACCAAAACAAACAACAACTACAACTTCCAAACATACAAACATGACCACTGAGATCTATAACTGCATCTGTGCTGACATTTGGAATACCATTGTCAACTGAGCTACACCCTCTCTGCCCCTCATGAATATCCATAGCCTAGCACCCCTCTACTTTATGGAAGCCCAATGGAATGCCCTGAACATGCTTAACAAGGCCTACCAGATTAGACAAATCTCAAGCTACTATCAGATCGGCCACCTCCTGGAAGACATGGTCGAACACCACCATGATACAGATATTATCCAGATGTCTCAACACCAGAAGCTCATCACCTGCAAACACTGAGAACTCTTTTATGAGTACAGCACCTTTATTTCCTGCCTCTGAGTTGCTACCAGCGAAATGGTTGCTACCCTGTCCCATGGCCAAATCAATGATATGATACAAGAACTCAACCACAAGTACCTCGAGTATGTCCAGACCACAGACAGAACCTTCCCACACCCTGACGACCATATCCTGCAAATGCCTCAAGTCGGATACACCATGAAGGATGTCTATGACATAATCCGAATTGATGAAGATGAAGCAGAAGACAATGATCCCTCTGACGCTGACATGACCTCAAGCAAAGGATCCCTGCCAACCCTGATCACTCCACCAACCTTGCTGATGAACTTACAACTATTTATAACCACCTATGAGACTTATTGGGACAATGACCACTGGCCCGAATACCAACCCGCATTCACCCCTAATTACTTCAACTATAATGAAGAGACTGGAGAACACAACCTGTACCTTCAGACAACTCTCGAGATCGAACTGACCACCCCGCCACCTGAGTATGAGCAACATGAACCACAGCCACCAGCTTACTACAACTCCATGACTCATAGTGCTGTAACCTATAGAAGGTACGCAGACAGTGAATCTGATAAAAGTGAAGATAATGCACCCCTCCTTCACCCACTAACACCTTATCCAGCATATGAGACAGATGATACCATCTTGTGGGATGGTGATGAAGTTCCAATGTATTATTAACTCAGCAAACAAGGAGAAGTAATCCATGAACCACTCTTCCTAGACAACTACTTCATCAGAGATGATGTCATCGATGGTGATGTCACTGAAGACTTTTCAGACAGCATCTAAACCTATAAATAGCCTAGCAGTCATAGTATAGTTAGATTAGCCTTGTATGACGAGACTGTGAACTGACTCAGCAGTCAGATGATCTCTTGACATGTCAGATCACACTCATACTACATGACTGCATTCCGACTCAGCAAGGCACTTAGTGCTACATCCATATTCAGTATAGTTCAAATAGCCCCTCACTAGTATAAATACCCCCTCCCCCAGACCTCAGAATCTCAGACTTGAAGACTTGAACAATCTGAACACAACTCCTGAGCACTTCCCCACAATATCCCTTCACACAACTACTCCTAGTATAGTAATATCATGAATAGTGAATAAATCTATTTAATAATCCACAAACCACTCTTAAGTAAATCCACTCCCCGTTAGGTCCCACTCCTAACCCCATCACAAAATTTCCTAATTGGGTATTGTCTGCAGTGATATGCCAATTCAACTAAGCTGGTCTTAGTTTCTTGAACTTTCTGAAATACAGAAAATCCTGAACATCCAGAACTAGTCCGAAAAAGGACTTTGGTTGAGACATCAACCTGATCTTGAAATCAATAAGCATAGAGGATGTACTCCATATGAAATTGATCTTGACTATAAGAAAATAGTCTTCCAGAATATCCAGAACTTCCAGAAAACCCTTCCTGAACAACATAATGGTTACCCTAAAAAGCAACCCTCTTACAACTTGGTAGCAGTGGTTTACAATCCAATTCTGCTTCAAGATGCTTCCTCACTCTGCTACAAACCCTTCTGCGAATTTCTACAAGTTGGTGTAAAGCCCAACCTCTGAACTGGAATTTATCCTGAACCATCTGATAATCTGGAGAGAATTGAACCTAACATACAAGGACAATTTGACCTCCACACCTGCAACAAGTGGGACAAACTTCATTCAAAGAAAGAAGTACTCTGATTAAATCAGCAAATAGGTGAAACCGTATTCACCGAACTCCTTGTACTATACCCAGCAAGTCAGGACAAAGAAGGTCTTATAGAAGCCTTCTTTACTCTTCTCAACGAGAGTTTTGTCAGCTCTACAAATCCAAGCGACCTAGGACAACCAGCAGCAGTCTTTCTAGCCTTAGTTCCTCACAAAGCCTAAGCTTCTGTAGCCAAGTGGCTCAACTTTACCAACTTTCACCATACCAGGACCAAGACAATGTTATACTACCAATTCCAGAACAGTAAGGCCCACCATATTCTTAAAGAAGAAGCAAGAGAAACCCTTCTTCAACTACCTGATCCTGAATCTGAAGCAGGCCCTACTACAGCCCTACCTGAATCTGAGACCAATACTGAACCAGAACTTGACTTCGAATTAAGTCCATCTGAAATCAGATATACCACTGATTCTGTCTATTTTGATGCTGAGCAAACCCAATTATATGGGGACCAAACCGAAGAGGAGGAGGAGTATCTCAGTGAATTCGATCCTGGATACACCACCGAAGGAGACATACCTCCATCAGGATAGAATACACCTACACTGCAACAAACTATCTATCAAGCTCTCACTCCAAACCCACAACTATTACTCCAGCAACTTATACAGACCCAAAGAATACCCTCACATTCTGCACCAGTACCTCAAGTAGTACCAGTAACACTACTACCAGCAGTCCAACCACCTCCAGTAAACAACATGGCAAACCAACAGATTCTAGACCTCACAGCCCAGGTAGCCATAATGGCAGCAACCATTACTGCCTTAGCTGAACAGACCCGACCTACAAAAAATCTGAGCCTATCTACCTTCAATGGTACTGCACACAAAGTCTAAAGCTTTATTAGTATAGTTGATACCAACTTTGAAGCCAACCAATGGACCAATGAGCGAGTTGCTGACTGCATTCTAACAAACAATCAAGACCACACTCTGGAACAACTCTTTGCTACTACTATAGCCTATGTCTGCCAAGTTGTTACATTCTTCCAAGGACCTGCCAAAGAATGGTGGCGAACCCTTCCTGAAAAACCCCTCACATAGGACACCTGACCTGCAGTAGTTGCTCAGAATGCAGCAAACAATGCCCCAGAATATGGAGCCCATCCTGCAGCCCCTGGACTCAAACAACTCATGATTGCTCAATACCACAGCGAAACCATGATTGCTGAATCCCAAGTAAAACTCCGCAATCTCAAATTTGATGTACATGGCAAAGAAGAATTCAAATCCTTCTGTACAAAACTTGAGTCACTCCTGTACACTGTTGGCCTAGGATATATTGCCAATGATGAAGCACGAAATGGTACAAGAGCAGACCATTTATTTGATGCCCTGCCTGAATGGCTTACTAGAAAAATCTGAGAACAAGGCTGCCTGGTTGGTTGTGATCACTAACAATAGTGTCTGGCAAGAATCAAGACTATAGTCAAGCAAATCTTAACAGCTGGACCAATTCTGCCCTGAAGACAATTCAACAACAAGGAAAAGGCTTGGACCAAGAAAGAAGAACCCAAGCATGAAGCATCACAAGCTCCCTCCACATCCTCCTCATGGACACCCAGAAATCATGAACCCACCCAGCCAAGTATCTTCAAGAAACTCACTGAAGGAAAAAGGAATGAACTTCGAAGAAGCAGAGCATGGTTCTATTGCCAAAAGACAGGACACATGGCCAGTGCCTGCCACAACTGAAAACCCCGAACAGCAACATGAGCAACTGTTACTACTCTGCACCACCTCAACAATCTGACCACTAGAACACTAGACTTTATCAAGTTAAGACAAACTGCTAAGGCCCCAACCAAAGAAAGTCAAAAAGCAGCTGGATATGACCTCTATGCAGCTGAAGAAGCTACAGTCTCCAACTGAGAAGTCAAGCAAGTCTATACAGGAATCAGTATCCAAATTCCTGAAGGACATGTTGGAAGAATATGCTGTTGCAGCAGCCTAACATTGAAAGGACTCTCAGTAGAAGAAGGAGTCATTGATGAGGATTATACAGGCAAAATTATTGTTCTTATTCGAAACCATAGTTGGACACCCTTCAAGATTCCCATTGGATTCTGCATTGCCCAGATTCTATTTGAAAAAATCAAGTCAAACCTGAAAGTCAAGGAATTCCCTAAACTACTGCCCACTATCCAAGGATTCAAAGGATTTGGTTTATCAAACAAGGCCCTAGCCCAACCTACCATGAACAAAGAAGAACAATTCTACAAGAAAATCGAAGATAGATATGTACCAAGTGGCCAATGCCCCCATGGCATTGGAATGTACTCTTCCCAAATGATTGATGATTGCTTCTCTTATATTAATGAACTGGCTCAAAGAAGAACCAACAGAAGGAAAACTCCTACAACCAAAATTACCACTATTGGATCAGACAAACTACTTACACTTCAAGCTTTTGTCAACTGAGCATATGCTAAGATTATGATAGACAGTGGTGCCTCAGGCAACTTTATCAATGAAGAAACAGCCAACAGACTCAAGGTCTTCACCTCTCTGGTACAACAAACTCAAGCAGTTGCCACAGCTGATGGAACCTCACATGTCATTATCAAGGAAGTCCGCAACCTACCCTTCCAAATTAGTGACTATCGAGTACATATTACCCTCCAAATTGTACCACTTCCTGACAACGAGATCATTCTTGGAACCCCATGGTTAAAACAAGGGAACCCCATGATTGATTGGGTAAACCATTCTCTGACCATCAAGAAAGGATGCCAAAACTTCAAACTGCAAGGTGAAAAGGACCCACTCAGTTCTAGTGACCCTAGACCAAAGATCACCCACATCAACAAGCTACAACTCAAGAAATTGACCAAGAAATGCCCTCTTTTTGCTATCTCCATCCATCCATCCAAAGGAGAACCCAAGAAGACTTCTCTAAAGTTGACAGCCATATCAGACCACTACTCCAGAAATTCAGAGACATATTCCCAAAGAAACTTCCAAAAGGCCTACCTCCTAAACGAGTAGTAGACCATGCTATCAAGACTATTCCAGATACCAAGCCAGCCTTCAAGTCAATCTACCACATGTCGCCAAGAGAAATTGATGCACTCAAGAAGGAAATTGATGAACTCCTAGAACTAGGATTCATCAGACCCAGTGTATCACCTTATGGTGCACCAGTCCTCTTTGTTGTCAAGAAAGGAGGAGACCTGTGAATGTGCATTGATTACCGTGACCTAAACAAACAGACTATCAAGAACTGTTGCCCACTACCCAGGATCGATGAGATATTTGATAGGCTTACTAACTCACAATTCATGAGCTCTTTTGACCTGTGAAATGGTTACTGACAAATTGCCATGAAAGAAGAAGACATCTACAAGACAGTCTTCTGAATCCACTATGGACACTTTGAGTTTCTGGTTATGCCCTTTGGTTTAACTAATACTCCTGCAACCTTCCAGATACTGATGAATACCATCCTGCACCCATACCTGGACAAATTTGTTGTTGTCTACATTGATGACATCCTAGTCTTCAGCAAAACCCTGGAGGAACATCTTGAACACCTTGAACTAGTATTACTAAAACTCTGAGAAAACTGACTCTTTGCAAAACTCAGCAAGTGTGAATTTCTCCTGAAAGAAATCCAATTCCTTGGACACATTGTCATGCCAAATAGAATCAAAGTGGACCCTAGCAAAATCTCTGCAATTAAGGATTGGTCCAGACCCAAGAAGCTGAAGGACCTACAGTCATTCCTGGGATTAGCAAATTATTACAGATGATTTGTTGCCAACTTTGCTAAAATTGCTACTGCCCTTACCCAAATGACCAAGCACAATAAGAAAGGAGAACAACCCTGGACCATGAAACAAGAGAAAGACTTCAACAATCTTGCAAATTAGGGACCCAAACAGGATACTACATTTCAAGCACTGAAAGATGCCCTGATAACTACTCCAGTACTTCAAGCGGCAAACCCTGCCCTACCATATGAAGTTACTACTAATGCCTCTGACCTAGCTCTTGGAGCAGTACTCATACAAGAAGGACACCCTGTGGCCTATCACTCCTGCAAGTTCAGTGATGCTGAAATCAACTATGCAACTCACAAATAGGAAATGTTAGCCATTGTAGACACCCTGATCAAATGGTGACCATACCTAGAAGGAGTATACTTCACTGTATTGACTGACTACAAGTCATTAGTCAACATCAAGATACAGGCTACCCTTTCTCGAAAGCAAGCCAGATGGATGAAAGTCCTTACCAACTTTAACTATAAAATCCAGTATCACCCTGGCAAGGAGAACATTGTTGCCAATGCAATCTCCAGATCACCTATTAAAGAAGTTATCCAAACTCTCACCTTGGTCACAAACTCCATCATGGAACAAATTATCACAGCATGTACTGATGATAAAGAAGCTCAAGTACTTTGAGAATTTTGGAATAGTGATAATGCTGACAAGCATACCCAGTATCATCAATACCAACTCAAGGACAATGCTATCTACTATAAGGACAGACTATATGTCACAAACAACTGAGACCTCTGAAGGACTATCCTATTTGAATGTCAAGATAGACCTACAGCTGGACATTTAGGATTTGACAAATGCTATGAAGTTATCTCCCAGAACTTCTATTGGCCCTGTATGGCAGATCAGCTCAAGACCTATATCACTTCCTGTGATGCCTGCCAATGGAACAAGTCCTCAACACTAGCAAAACCTGGCCTACTCCACCCTATCCCAGTACCATCTGCTAATTGGGAACAAATCTCTATGGACTTCATTGTACAACTACCTCTAACCAAGAATGGGAAAGATGCAATTGTTATCTTTGTGGACTATCTCAGCAAACAAGCCCACTTTGTACTAACTACTACCACTGCAACAGCACCAGACATAACCACACTCTTGTTTGACAATATCTTCCACTATCATGGTCTTCCTAAGATTATTGTTAGTGATCGAGACCCAAAATTCACCAGCCATTTTTGGAAAGCCCTCCATGCACACCTTGGAACAAAACTTGCACTATCCACAGCCTTTCACCCCAAAACTGATGGCCAAATTGAAAGAATGAACAGAACTCTGGAACAAATGCTAAGGAACTATGTTTCCTACAGACAAGATGATTGGCATGAACACCTCACTGCAGTTGAGTTTGCCTTTAATATAGCAAGCAAGCCTCTCTTGAAATGACCCCATTCTTCGCCAACACTGGACAAAATCCAAACACTCCTCTGACACTTATACAAACCACTGAAGAACCCTCTACAGTCAAAGCTATTGAAGAATTCCTACTTCGAATGTGTAATCTAAGCCAGATCACAATTGAGAATCTATCACGAGCTCAAGAACAACAGTCACAATATGTTAACCAACATCACTGAGAAGAAACCTTTGATATTGGAGAAAAAGTTCTACTAGACATCCAAGGATACTGAGTTGACAACCTCAAGCACAGACCATCTATAAAGCTGAACAGCAAGTTCATTGGACCATTCAAAGTTATTGAACAAGTCTCTCCAACCTCCTACAAATTAGTGCTACCAGACACTATTAAGATTCACCCAGTCTTCAATGTCCAATGTCTCAAGCGATACAATGAGAATGATGATGAACTATTCCTAAACCGAACCATGAAACCACCTGCACCTGTCATTATTAATGACCAAGAAGAATATATACAAAGTTGAACAAATCCTCAACAAATGTGGCCACAAGAACCATCCTGAGTACCTTGTCAAATGGAAAGGATATCCAATCCATGATGCAACTTGGAAACCCAAGCATAACCTCCAGAATGCTACTGACTTAGTTCAGGAATATGATTCCTTGAACAACTGAAACTCTAATACTCCAATACCTATCATTATATACTATATATTACCCTCCTGAACACTATAATCATTATGAACAAAATCAAGAACTCAGCAAGCCAAGAATACTGACCCTCTAGAAAAATAGCAAAACTGAAAGCAAGCCTATTCTCCCCATACCACTGGTGGGAAACGAGGCATAGACATTTAAGAAGATTCCTTAGAGGAAATTCTCCAGCAGCGAATGATGTTAGAATTACTTCTGGCATACAACATTGAACACATGACCCTTTAATGTGTGAATCCAATGCATTAGGCAACTGTACTATGAGCATGCTACTTTCTGAAAAAAATAGATTTTACCAGACTTTTGACCTCCCAAATGGTGTAACAACACTAGAACAAAATTAGAAGGCCCTGACGAGGACGTCGAAAGCTAAGAAGGGGAGAGTTGTAAGTGCACAACCTTCAAGCCACCAAAATCACATGTCACCCTCTGAACAAACCACTGAAATCACACGTGAGCTCTGAACAAATCTGGTAATCACCTGCAAGATCATGAAGCTGAGTCAAACTGAAGTCACAGCACATAAAGCTGAGTCAACATGAAGTCACAGAACATAAGATTCACATAAATGGAATCTTACCAATCAGGACCAAATGCATATATACTGAGTACTGAGATGCATTGAAACAGAGAATCAAAACAAACAATAACCACAACTTCCAAACATACAAACATGACCACCGAGATCTACAACTGCATCTGCACTGATATTTGGAATGCCATTGTCAACCAAGCTACACCCCCTCTGCCCCTCATGAATATCTATAGCCTAGCACCCCTCTACTTCATGGAAGCCTGATGGAATGCCCTGAACATGCTTAACGAGGCCTACCAGATCAGACAAATCCCAAGCTACTACCAGATCGGCCGCCTCCTGGAAGACATGGTCGAACACCACCATGATATAGATATTACCCAGATGACTCAACACCAGAAACTCATCGCCTGCAAACACTGAGAACTCTTTTATGAGTACAGCACCTTTATTCCCCGCCACTGTGTTACTATCAGCAAAATGGTTGCTACCCTGTCCTATAGCCAAATTGACAATATGATATAAGAACTCAACCACAAGTATCTCAAGTATATCCAGACCACAGACAGAACCTTCCCACACCCCGATGATTACATCCTGCAAATGCCTCAAGTCAGATATGCTATAAAGGACATTTACAACATAATCTGATTTGATGAAGATAAAGCAGAAGACAATGATCCCTCTGATACTGACGTGACCTCAAGCCAAGGATCCCTGCCAACCCTGATCACTCCACCAACCTTGCCAATGACCTTACAACAGTTCATAACCACCTACAAGACTTATTGGGACAATGACCACTGGTACAAATACCAACCCGCATTCATCTCTGATTACTTCAACTATAATGACGAGACTGGAGAACACAACCTATACCTTCAGACAATCCTCGAGATCGAACCGACCACCCCGCTACCTGAGTATAAGCAACATGAACCACAGTCGCCAGCTTACTACAACCCTGTGACTCATAGTGCTGTAACCTATAGAAGGTATGCAGACAGTGAATCTGATAAAAGTGAAGACAATGCACCCCTCCTTTGCCCACCAATGCCTTATCCAGCATATGAGACAGATGATGTCATCCTGTGGGATAGTGATGAAGTTCTAATGTATTATTACCTTAGCAAATAAGGAGAAGTAATCTGCAAACCACTCTTCCTAGATGACTACTTCATCAGAGATGATGTCATCAATAGTGATATATATCAGTGAAGACTACCCAGACACTGTCTAAACCTATAAATAGCCTAGCAGTCATAATATAGTTAGATTAGCCTTGTATGACATAACTGTGAGCTAGTTCAGTAGTCAGATGATCTCTTGACATGTCAGATCACACTCGTACTATGTGACTGCATTCTGACTCAGCAAGGAACTTAGTGTTACATCTATATTCAGTATAGTCCAAATAACCCCTCACTAGTATAAATACCCCCTCCCCCAGACCTCAGAATCTCAGACTTAAAGACTTGAACAATCCGAACACAACTCCTGAGCACTTCCCTATAATATCCCTTCATACAACTACTCCTAGTATAGTAATATCATAAATAGCGAATAAAGCTATTTAATAACCCACAAACCACTCTTAAGTAAATCCACTCCCCATTAGGTCCCACTCCTAACCCTGTCACGAAATTTCCTAATTGGGTATTGTCTGCAGCAATACACCAATTCAACTAAGCTGGTCTTAGTTTCTTGAACTTTCTGAAATATGGAAAATCCTGAACATCTAGAACTAGTCCAAAAAAGGACTTTGATTGAGACGTCAATCTGATCTTGAAATCAATAAGCATAGAGGACATACTCTATATGAAATTGATCTTGACCATAAGAAACAGTCTTCCAGAATATCCAGAACTTCCAGAAAACCCTTTCCGAACTATGTAATGGTTACCCTAAAAAGCAACCCTCTTACACTAATGCATTGAATTCACATATTAAAGGGTCATGTGTTCAATGCTATATGCTGGAAGTGATTCTGATATCATTCACTGCTGGAGAATTTCTTTTAAGGAATCTTCTTAAATGTCCATACCTCATTTCCCACCAGTGGTATGGAGAGAATAGGCTTGCTTTTAGTTTTGCTATTTTTCTAGAGGGTTGGTATTCTTCTATCTTATCTTGCTAAGTTCTTGATTTTCTTCATGATAATTATAATATTCAGGAGAGTAATATATAGTATATACTGATAGATATAGGAGTGTTCAGGTTTCAGTTGTTTAAGAAATCATATTCTTGAACTAAGTCAGTAGCATTCTGGAGGTTGATCTTGGATTCCTATATTGTATCATAGATCAGATAATCTTTCCATTTGATAAGGTACTCAGGATAGTTCTTGTGGCCATGTTTGTTGAGGATTTGTTTGTCTTTGTATTCTTCTTGGTCATTAATAATGATAGGTGCAGGTGGTTTGGTGGTCCAGTTTGGAAAAAGCTTGTCATCATTTTCATTGTATCACTTGAGACATTGGACATTGAAGACTGAGTGAATCCTAATGGTATCTAGTTGTGTCAATTTATAGGAAGTAGGGGAGACTTGTGCAATGACTTCAAATGGTCCAATAAACTTGATGTTCAGCTTTGTGGAAGGTCGATGCTTGAGGTTATCAACTTGGTATCCTCAGATGTCCTGTAGAACTTTTTCTCTGATATTGAAAGTTTCTTCTTGGTAGTGTTGATTGATATACATACTGTGACTGTTGTTCTTGGGCTTGTGATAAATTCTTAATGGCAATCTGGCTTAAGTTTCACATTTGGAGTAGGAATTCTTCAATAGCTTCGACTGTAGAGGGTTTGTCAGTGGTTCGGATAAGTGTCAGAGGGGTGTTTGGGTTTTGTCCTGTATTGGCAAAGAATGGGGTCATTCTAAGAGAGGCTTGCTTGCTGTTGTTGTAAGAAAACTTAACTACAGTGAGCAGTGAGATGTTCATGTCAATCATCTTGTCTGTAGGAAATGTAGTTCCTTAGCATTTGTTCCAGAGTTCAGTTCATTCTTTCAGTTTGACCATCAGTTTCAGAGTGAAAGGCTGTGGATAGTGTAAGTTTTGTTCCAAGGTGTGCATGGAGGGCTTTCCAAAAATGGCTGGTGAATTTTGGGTCTCAATCACTATCAATGATCTTAGGAAGACTATGATAGTGGAAGATGTTATCAAACAAGAGTATAGCTATGTCTAGTGCTGTTGAAGTAGTCATAGTTTGTACAAAGTAGGCTTGTTTACTGAGATAGTTCACAAAGACAACAATTGCATCTTTCCTATTCTTGGTTCAGGGTAGTTGTACAATGAAGTCCATAGAGATTTATTCCCAATTAGCAGATAATACTGAGATGGAGTGGAGTAGGCCAGGTTTTGCTAGTGTTGAGGACTTATTACATTGGCAGGCATCACAGGACATGATGTAGGTCTTGAGCTGATCTGCCATACAGGGCCAATAGAAGTTTTGGGAAATAACTTCATAGCATTTATCAAATCCTAAGTGTCCAGCTGTAGGGGCATTGTGACATTTGAATAGGATAGTCCTCCAGAGATCTTGGTTGTTTAGAACATACAATCTGTCCTTGTAGTAAATAGCATTGTCCTTCAGTTGGTATTGATTGTACAGGGTATGCTTGTCAGCATTGTCACCATTCAGAATTTCTCAGAGTACTTGAGCTTCTTAATCATCAGCACATGCTGTGATAATTTGTTCCATGATAGAGTTTGTAACCAAGGTGAGGGTTTGGATAACTCCTTCAATTGGTGGTCTGGAGATTGCATCAGCAACAATATTTTTCTTGCTAGGCCAATACTGGATTTCATAATCAAAGTTGGTGAGGACTTTCATCCATCTGGCTTACTTCTGTAAAAGGGTAGCCTGGGTCTTGATGTTGACTAATGACTTGTGGTAAGTCAATACAGTGAAGTGTGCTCTTTCTAGATATGATCACCATTTGATCAAAGAGTCTACAATAGCTAGCATTTCCTTCTCATGGGTTATATAGTTGATTTTGGCATCATTGTACTTGTGAGAGTGATAGGCCACTGGGTGTCCTTTTTGCATGAGCACTGCTCCAAGGGCTAGGTCAGAGGCATCAGTAGTAACTTCATATGGTAGGGTAGGGTTTGCCACTTGAAGTACTGGAGTGGTTATCAAGGCATCTTTCAATTCTTGAAAGGCTGTATCTTGTTCGGATCTCCAATTTACAAGATTGTTGAAGTCTTTTTCTTGTTTTGTAGTCTAGAGCTATTCTTCTTTCTTGCTGTACTTGGTCATTTGGATAAGGGCAGTAGTGATTTTGGCAAAGTTGGCAACAAATTACCTGTAATAGTTTGCTAATCCCAGGAATGACTAGATGTCCTTCAGCTTCTTGGCTCAGGGCCAATCCTTGATTGTGGTGATTTTGCTAGGGTCCACTTTGATTCCATTTGGTGTGACAATATGTCCAAGTAATTGAATTTCTTTCAGGAGAAATTTGCATTTGCTAAGTTTTGCAAAGAGTCAGTTTTCTTGGCATTTCAGTAGTACTAGCTCAAGGTGTTCAAGATGTTCCTTCAGGGTTTTGCTGAAGACTAGGATATCATCGATGTAGACAACAACAAATTTGTCCAGATATGGGTGCAGGATAGTATTCATCAGGGTCTGGAAGGTTGCAGGAGCATTAGTTAGGCATAATCAGGAACTCAAAGTGTCCATAGTAGGTTCAGAAGGCTGTCTTGTAGATGTCTTCTTCTTTCATAGCAATTTTCCAGTAACCATTTTACAAGTCAAATGAGCTCATGAATTGTGGATTGGTAAGCCTATCAAATATTTCATCAATTCTGGATAGTGGGCAATAGTTCTTGATGGTCTGTTCATTGAGGTCTTGGTAATTAATACATATTTGCAGGTCTCCTCCTTTCTTGACAATAAAGATGACTGGTGCACCATAGGGTAATATACTGGGTCTGATGAATCCTTGTTCTAGGAGTTTATCAATTTCTTTCTTGAGTGTATCAATTTCTCTTGGAGACATGTGGTAGATTGACTTGAAGGCTGACTTGACATCTGGGATAGTCTTGATGGTATGGTCTACTGCTCATTTAGGTGGTAGGCCTTTCAGAAGTTTTCTTGGGAATATGTCTCAGAATTTCTGAAGTAGGAGTCTGACATGGCTGTTAACTTTGGAAAAGTCTTCTTCAGCATTCTTGGGTTCGCCTTTGGAGGGGAAGATGGAGATCACAAAGAGAGGGCATTTTTTGGCCAATTTCTTGAGCTGTAGTTTATTAATATAGGTGATCATTGGTCCAGGGTCACTAGAACTGAGTGGGTCTCTTTTGCCTTGCAGTTTGAAGTTGTGGCATCCTTTCTTGATGGTCAGAGAATGGTTTACCCAATTGATCATGGGGTTCTCTTATTTTAACCATGGGGTCCCAAGGATGATTTCATTTTCAGGAAGTGGTACAATCTGGAGAGTAATATGTACTCGGTAGTTATCAATTTAGAAGGGTAGATTGCGGACTTCCTTGCTAATAACATGTGAGGTTCTATTAGCTGTGGCAACTACTTGAGTTTGTTATACTGGAGATGAGTCTATTGGCTGTTTCTTTATTGATGAAGTTGCCTGAGGCACTGCTGTCTATCATAATCTTAACAGGTGCTTGGTTAACAAAAGCTTGAAGTATAAGTAGTTTGTCTGATCCAATGGTGGTGGTTTCAGTAGTTGGAGCTTTCCTTCTGTTAGTCATTCATTGAGCCAGTTCATTGACACAAGAGAAGCAGTCATTGATCATTCAAGAAGAATACATTCCAATGCCATGGGGGCATTGGCCACTTGGTACATATCCATCTTCGATTTTCTTATAGAATTGTTCTTCTTTATTCACAGTAGGTTGGGCTGGGGCCTTGTTTGATGAGCCAAATCCTTTGGATCCTCAGATAGTTGGCAGTAGTTCAGGGACTTCCTTGAATGTCAGAGTTGATTCAATTTTCTCAAATAGGATCAGAGCGATACAGAAACCAATAGGGATCTTGAATGGTGTCCAATTATAGTTTTGGATGAGGACAATAATTTTGCCTGTATAATCTTTGTCAATGACTCCTCCTTCTACTGAGAGTCCTTTCAATGCTAGGCTGCTGCAATAGCATATTCTTCCAACATGTCCTTTAGAGATTTGTATACTGATTCCTTTGTAGATTTGTTTGACTTCTCAGTTGGAAACTGTAGCTTCTTCAGCTGTATATAGGTTATATCCAGCTGCCTTTTGACTTTCTTTGGTTGGGGCCTTGGTAGTTTGCCTTAACTTGACAAAGTCCAGTGTTCTGGTAGTCAGGTTATTGAGATGGTGCAGAGTGTTAACAGTTGCTCATGTTGCTGTTTGGGGTTTTTGATAAGGGCAGGCACTGGCCATGTACTGTCTTTCAGCAATAGAAGTATACTCCACTTCTTCAAAGTTTGTTTCTTTCTAGTTTGGTGAATTTCTTGAAGGTACTTGGCTAGGTGGGTTTATGATTTCTGGGTGTTCATAAGTGGATGTGGAGGGAGCTTGGGATGCTTCATGCTTGGGTTCTTCTTTCTTGGTCTAAGTCTTTTCCTTGTTATTAAATTGTCTTCAGGGCAGAATTGGTCCAGCTGTTAGGATTCGCTTAACCATAGTCTTGATTCTTGCCAGATACTATTATTGGTGATCACAACCAACTGGGTGTTCTTATTCTCAGATTTTTCTTGAAAGCCATTAAGGCAGTACATTGAATAAATGGTCTGCTCTTGTACTCTTTTGTGCTTCATCATTGGTAATATATCCTGGGCCAACAGTGTTCAGGAGTGACTTGAGTTTTATACAGAAGGTTTCAAATTCCTCTTTGCCATGTACATCAAATTTGAGGTTGTAGAGTTTAACTCGAGATTCAGCAATCATAGTTTCACTTCAGTATTGAGCAATCATGAGTTGTTTAAGTCCAGGGACTACAGGATGGGCTCCATATCCTGGGGCATTATTTACTACATTCTGAGCAACTACTGCAGGTCAGGTGTCCCATGTGAGGGGTTTTTCAGGAAGGGTTCACTACCATTCTTCAGCAGGTCCTTGGAAGAATGTAACAACTTGGTGGACATAGGCTGTAGTAGTAGCAAAGAGTTGTTCCAGAGTGTGGTCTTGATTGTTTGTCAGAAGGTGGTCAGCAACTCACTCATTTGTCCATTGGTTGGCTTCAAAGTTGGTATCAACTACACTAATAAAGCTTTGGACTTCTTGTACAGTACCATTGAAGGTAGGTAGGCTCAGATTTTTGATTGGTTGGGTCTGTTCAGCAAAGGCAGTAATGGTTGCTGCCATTATAGCTACCTGGGCTGTGAGGTCTAGAATCTGTTGGTTCACCATGTTGTTTACTAGAGGTGGTTGGACTACTGGTAGTAGTGTTACTGGTACTACTTGAGATACTGGTGCAGAGTGTGAGGGTGTTCTTTGAGTTTGTATAAGTTGCTGGAGTAGTAGTTGTGGGTCTGGAGTAAGGGCTCAATAGATAGCTGTTTGTTGCTATGTAGGTGTGTTCTGTTCTAATGAAGGTATGTCTCCTTTGGTGGTATATCTGGGATTGAATTCACTGAGATACTCCTCCTCCTCTTCAGTTTGGTGTCTATCTAATTGGGTTTGCTCGGCATCAAAGTAGAAAGAATCAGTTGTATATCTGATTTCAGATGGACTTAATTCAAAGTCAAGTTCTGGTTTAGTGTTGGTTTCAGGTTCAGGTAGAGTTGTAGCAGGACCTGCTTCTGGTTTGGGATCAGGTTGTTGACAGAGAGTTTCTCTTACTTCTTCCTTAAGAATATGGCAGGCCTTGCAATTCTGAAATTGGTAGTATAATGCGGTCTTGGTCCTGGTGTGGTGAAAATCAGTAGAGTTGAGCCACTTGGCTACAGAGGCTTGGGCTTCATTTGGGACTAAGACTAGAAAGACAGCTGATAGTTGTCCTAGGTCACTCGAATTTGTAGAGCTGACAAAACTCTTGTTGAGAAGAGTAAAGAAGGCTTCTATAAGACCTTCTTTATCTTGACTTGCTGGGTGTAGTGCAAGGAGTTCAGTATATAGAGTTTTACCTATCTGTTGATTTAACTGAAGTACTTCTTTCTTTGAATGAAGTTTGTCCCACTTGTTGCAGGTGTGGAGGTCAATTTGTCCTTATATGTCAGGTTCAATTCTCTCCAGATTGTCAGATAGTTCAGGATAAATTCCAGTTCAGAGGTTGGACTTTATACCAACTTGTAGGAATTCTCAGAGGGGTTTGTAGCAGAGTGAGGAAGCATCTTAAAGTGAAATTGGATTGTAAACTGCTACTACCAAGTTGTAAGAGGGTTACTTGTTAGGGTAACCATAATGTAGTTCTGCACGGGTTTTCTGGAAATTCTGGATATTCTGGAAGACTATTTTATTAAGGTCAAGATCAATTTCATATGGAGTACATCTTCTATGCTTATTGATTTCAAGATCAGGTTGACATCTCAACCAAAGTCCTTATTCAGACTATTTCTGGATGTTCAGAATTTTCCATATTTCAGAAAGTTCAAGAAACTAAGACCAGCTTAGTTGAATCAGCATATCTCTGCAGACAATACCTAATTAGGAAATTTCATGATAGGGCTAGGAGTGGGACCTAACAGAGAGCAGATTTACTTAAGAGTGGTTTGTGGATTATTAAATAGGTTTATTCACTATTCATGATGTTGCTATACTAGGAGTAGTTGTGTGAAGGGATATTATGGGGAAGTATTCAGAAATGTTCTTATTTATTTGAGTCTGAGATTCTGAGATCTGGGGGAGGAGGTATTTATACTAGTGAGGGACTATCTAGACTATGCTAAATATGGATGTAGTACTTAGTACCTTGTTGAGTTGAAATGCAGTCACATAGTACAAGCATGATCTGACATACCAAGGGATCATCTGACTACTGAGTCAGTTCACAGTCATATCATACAAGGCTAATCAAACTATACTATAACTGCTAAGCTATCTATAGAATTAAATATTATCTGGGTAGTCTTCAATGACATCACAATCGATGGCATCATCTCTGATAAAGTAGTCATCTAAGAAGAGCTGTTTGCAGATTAATTCTCCTTATTCACTGAGATAATAATACATTGGAACTTCATTATCATCCCACAGGATAGCACCATCTGTCTCATATACTTGATATGGAGTTGGTAGGCAAAGAAGTGGTGCATCATCTTTGTTTTTATTAGATTTGCTGTCTGCATATCTTCTATAGATTATAGCACTATGAGTCACTGGGTTGTTATTCATACCAGTGGTCATTGTCCCAATAGGTCTCATAGGTATTTATGAACTATTGTAAGTTCATCAGCAGTATTGGCAGAGTGATCAGGGTTGGCAGGGATTCTTGGCTTGAGGTCATGTCAGCATCAGAGGGATCATTATCTTCTGCTTCATTATTATCAAATTGGATTATATCATAGATATCCTTTATAGCATATCCTACTTGGGACATTTGCAGGATGTGGTCATCAGGGTGTGGAAAGGTTCTGTCTGTAATCTGAACTTACTTGATGTACTTGTGGTTGAGTTCTTATATCATATCATCAATTTGGCCATAGGACAGAGTAGCGACCATTTCAGTGGTAGTAACTCAGAGACAGAGAATAAAGGTGTTGTACTCTTAGAAGAGTTCTTGATATTTGCAAGCAATGAGTTTCTGGTGTTGAGATATCTGGGTAATGTCTGTATCATGGTGGTGTTTGATTATGTCTTCTAGGAGGTAGCCAATCTGGTAGTAGCTTGAGATTTGTCTAATTCCATGGGTCTTGCTAAGTATGTTCAGGGCATTCCATTAGGCTTCCACAAAGTAGAGGGGTGCTAGGCTATGAATATTCATAAGGGGCAGAGGGGGTGTGGCTCGGTTGATAATGACATTCCAAATATCAGCATGGATGCAGTTGTAGATCTCATTGGTTATATTTGTGTATGTTCAGAAGTTGTGATTGTTTGTTTGGTTTGTTTTGGTTCTCTGTTTTAATGTATCTCCATACTCGGTATATATGCATTTGGTTCTAATTGGTAAGATTCTGTTTGTGTAAATCTTGTGTTCCATGACTCATATTGACTCAGCTTTATATGCTGTGACTTTGGTTTGAATCAACTTTGTGATCTTGCAGATGATTTCCAGATTTGTCCAAGGCTCATGTGTGATTTCAGTAGCTTGTTCAGAGGGTGATGTGCAATTTCGGTAGCTTGGAGATTGTGCACTTACAGATTGATCAAGATCAGAATTAGGCCCTTACTCTATATGAAGGTGGCAACTCTTCACTATCATGCCAAAATATAAAGAGAAGATGCCAGCTCATAAATACCACTTTTCAACCCCCTGCCAGAGGTTATGGGATCAGCAATTTTTTCAGAACTGGACCAATGAATAAGGACATTTAAGAAGATCTTTATTCAGGAGGAAGATGTAATGGTGATCTCAGAATGATGACATCAGTACAAGGAGATCATACAGCATGACTCACCCAGGCTACAAGATGAGTAATGATGACCAACTGTGAGTCATTGTGACAACAGGACAGACATCTTGAGAAATATAAAAGAAGGACCAAGGAACTGCAGTAACAGCAACTCAACAAGATCTGCTAATCCCAAAATAGCTCAAAGACTCACTACAAACAAAATGCCTGCCACCTGCCAAACCTCAAGATCAAGGAATCACCAAGGCCCCTCAGTTGAAGAAAGGATATTCCAAGACATCAGAAGAGCCATGAGGACCCACACAACAAGGACTCCTAGTGTCAATCTGGGTATTGGTGACTCTTATCATTATATTCTCTACTACTACGAAATGAAAACAAGAATCACCATTGCTACTGAATGTCTCTAGATATGACAAGAATATGAAATAGGAAAACTCCTCTGCTGGGAATTTCCTCATGCTAGCCTCCAAGGGCTATAAGATACTACTTCCATGGATATATATGAAATAAGAACAGCGAAGAAGATTCATCAGATCTTCAGGCATACACCATTGTCAATCCCCAACTTAGAGTATACTAGAGTTACAGACTTCAGAGATCTGTCAGTCCACTATATCAATGACTAGAAGCCAGAGTGACAACAGAAGTCCAGTCTACTATCACCCTTGATAGTGATGAGGTAGAAGAGTTCTGATATCCCATTCTCCAGGACAACCCAGATCAATTCCTACAAGGATTGATCTCCACATTCCAAGGCCCTAGCATCCAGATCAGACCTCACTAAGACCCCACATTTGTTCTCTATTTTATAGAAGAGAACCTCATAGACTGGAGAGCCCCAGACCTCCTTATTCCTGCTGCCACTGAATGTGATGACATTATTGGTGATGATGTCATCCTGCATGATATATATGAAGTATGCAAAATGTATAACCTATATGATGAGATGGATGAAACCAACCTCATCTTCTTCAAAGACATCTTGACCTCTGATGAAGATGAAGCCCCTATAGTCCTGAAAATTCTGCTCTAAGTTCCTTAGTTACACTGAATTATGCCAGTATCCTTTTTCTGTATAACAGCTATTTCTCCACTGGCATTCTGATCTTGTGTGACTCAGAATTATTCCAGCACCATTTTTCTATATTACTGAAATTATACCAGTATCCTGAACCTGTGCAATCATCTGTGCTGATTCTGGAACTTGGCAGTTTTCTGCATTCCAGCATTTTATTTAGTTATTGGAATTTATATTTAGCCTTATATCTTAGCAACTATTAAATTATATTTTGTAAAAATATCCTTCTTATTTCCTCTGAAATAAAGTCAGTCAAGTTCACTTAACCTCAATTCCACACAAGCAATCTAAGAGATAACAAGACAGTTAAATATAAGAAGTTTGAGGACTATAAGACCTTGGGAAGGCACTTCAATAAGAACTTGCTTATAATAAACTTGAGTTAGTCTAAGAGATATATCTTGAAGAGAATCTGATATATTTGAAGGACTCAGCAACCACTACATAACAATACCAGTAATCTACTCATCAAGCTATTTCTTATTATCCTTTTAAGACTCAAGGTGCTGATATATCTCAAATACTTATATTATATATTGGATATATTAGACATAGTAGTTGTAATATATGCAGAGGTATTGGCTCTATTTGATATATTACTAATCATATAAAGATTGTCTCATTTCAAGACTGTTATCACTTTTTTGTTATAATTATTACTTTATAGACCATATATAGTAATATCTTTTGAGTATATATATATCTTCTTATTACTATAAGCCATCATCTTGCTTATGAAAAAGGAATTCTTTCCTATCTCTAGAGAATACAATATATCTGCAAGAGTAGTAGTAGGCTCAATAATATTTTCGATGAGATATATCTCTTTATTCTCTTTATCTTAAATTTAGATTACATTATTATTATCTAGTTTAATAAGTTTTAGATATTCAAATAACTCATATATAAAGAACTATTCTTTGTATACTATTGTTGAGATAGCAACTTGATATATATATCAGTATAAGACTTATACTATTTTAATAGTTTTATATCATTCATCAGTAATGCATAAAATACATAACCTATACAACTTTAATAAAATCATCTCTCTTTTATAACAAAGGTTATGAGCCACATTAGAAATATGTATAATAATTTATATAATCTCAAACTATAAATAATTCATTTAATAAATAAATTATAAGTAGAAAGTATACATTAATAGCCTTCTTTGGATAAAATATCATTGCTTTAATATTTGAATTCAGTATATGTATTAATAATATATTATATAATTATATATATTTAAAAAAGGTTTTTTTATTATTTTTTTAAAAGATAAAATAAATAAGATTATAGAAAAATGTTAAAAGAATAACTATACTAAGTTTTAAATATATCTCAATTTATTATCTGTCTATTAAATAAAGAATATTTATAAATAGTTTTGTTCCAAAACTGAACTAATAAATTTTTTTTTTTAATTTTTTTTTTAAAGATGAAGTAAAAATTTAAAAATAATAAATTTAATATTTTTAAATACCTCTGATATAAAACTATAATATATATTATAATATAAAATATATTATATAGAGTATTTTTATTTAAATAACTAAAATATAAAATTTAATATAACATAGATATTTTGAAACATACTATATATCTTAGCTGTAAATCTGTTTGCAAATAAAGCAGTCAACTGATACAACTTTGTCAAGTTAAGATAGAAATCTATACCACTCCTTTCTTCACTATCTTACTGATTACAAGGTTTGGTAGGTAACCTTCCAAGTCTCCTTTCTCCTATTATTACTCTCTTTACCTCAGGTTAGTTTATTGTACCTATAAGAGCATAGTGAGAGGGAGGCAATGGTGATGAGTTGCCCCTTTA
>RBNI01000873.1:0-26167 GCA_003990745.1 Jimgerdemannia flammicorona | reverse complement strand
AAAAAAAAAAAAAAACTATGAACAATGTTGAAGCCACAGTTGTGAAACAATGAACAATCCATCTAAAAGATCGGAACTCAGTTGACCTTCATCGCCTTTGATATATTGCAATTGGTACAAAATGTAAATGGCAATATTGATAACATTAACAAAAACTGGGGAGTCGGCACTTCATGGACCCATTTACAATGTTGACTCCATCACAACACCTTGCACCAAGACCTCCTCCTCCAGCATATTCTCTTCAACCCATTTTTTCTTCGCACCATCTACATTGTCTGCGCCATCTGCCTCCTCCTCACCATCGGCGCTACCACCATCAATACCGTCGCCATTACTGTCCCCATCGTCCTCGTTAACGGAGTGTCGTAGATTTCAGCATCGAGAAGTTAATATAGATGACATCGACTTCGACACAATCACAGAGAGAGCTCTCATATTTTTCCGAATTGTCTCCTTCTGCGGGAGGGCTGACATCGGCGTGTACCTCGATGCTGGCACCGTTGGAGAAATTGTGCTTGTTGCTGCTACTCGGAGTGGGATTGGCCTATGACCTGGGCAGAATTAGCAATGATGTTCTGTGGTTAAGTGTATTGAAAAACTATAAGATGCGATTTAATTGATAAGGAATATAGGACCAACTCATGCAGCCCATCCTCAACACACCCCTGAAAATTACGATATTTTCCTTTGCCTTGTTCACCACCTCTCTCGACAACCCCAACTTTGTATATACAGCATCTGCCCCTATTTTCCGTAATTGCTGGTGAAAAAAGATGGCACATGGAAGCGGTTGATATAGGTTATCCGCCCAGAAATTTTCCCTATGGCAAAAAAGGTGTTATCAAGCCCGAGAAAAATTAATAAACGTACCCTTTGGAGGTTATCACGCTAATGGCGACAGCAGCCTCGGGCTAGCCATACCAATCACGACAGGGCGGATACGTTGGCTTGTGTTACAATAACAATTACTGCGGTGGTAAAGTCAGTCAGTCACGTCAACTGAACCGACCATGGAATACTGATTACTGATGTTTTCTTATTCGATGTATTCAATAGTAGTATCGCGCACAGAAACATATCACCATCACTTGCAATAATAACATTATCACTGGTGCCACAGTATGGTTGCGGAAAATTGCCCAAGGTCCTCCCTACTATTTTGGAAGATAACAATCAAGACCGAAAGCGGATTTCGTAACCTGAATCAAGAATGACAAACCATCCCGAATGGATGATAGGCGTTTCCTGATTAGGGTTGGACCATTGTCACCTTTGATTGACTCAAACCCCTCGGACAATCGGTATACACCTCTACCTCCCTCGCCATGTCCTCCGAAGAAATTCCAACACCCTCACTTGACGAAATCGAGTCCTGGGATGAACACCGAGTCTTTGAGCACTTTGGGCACCCTGCTCTCCGATTGAAACCCGACCATGTAGCCATCTTGCGTGATCAGGAAACATACGGAGCTGCTCTCCTTCAACTCACCGAAAATGACCTATTGGGTCCTCCTTACAACTTACGAGGCGGGCCTGTGAAGGTAATTATGAAGGAGATTGCCCGATTGAAAGGTAACTGTTGTCGAATATATTATTCCGAATATCGTGGAGGGTCTTCAAGAGGTTATTTTCTGGTAAATCACCGTACTATCGGTCGTGAACGTTTCTTCAAAGCTTCAATGCATTTGCCAAATGAAACGAGAACATTTATTTTTAACCCGACCAGGAACAGGCAGTCAACAGGCATCTATAAAAGGTGTGAGATATTTTCTGCCTTGATAATTATTGTCTCAACGGAACATACAAATATGTCATCTGGGATCATATTATATTGCGTTTTTGATTATTTGACAGCTTTGGAAGCTATAATTAAGAACATTGAAGTCAGTATTAGGCAGGTGGCAGAGAAGATCGAATCGACATCCGACGAGAATGAGAAAGATCGACTTTGCGAAGAATTAACAAAACTTCATAAAAGAGAGTACAAACTTATCGATCTTCTGAAGGAGCAACGCGGAAGTATGTAAATTATGCGGTTTTAATGTGCAGTTATTCAAAGGGAGAGATTTTTTGGAAAATTAGTAAGAGCATGTGCTTTTTGCTTATTGCTTATTATAATATATATTTTCTCCTCCCAGCGCCGTCTTCCGATCTGGCGTCGGTGAGTAGCGATCGATATTTGGTGTTGTCGGATTGTCCCGATACAATACATAAGAGATTTTATTTTTATTTGTATTTTTTTTTTCTCCACATGTATATAGATCGTACAAGATATAAAGGACATAAAGAATGAGACGGGAAAAATTAAGATAGACACGAGAAGCATCCTCATCAGCCTTGATGAACTTCACGGCAAGGTTGACAGCCTACCCAAGATTATGCTTGATCTCCATGAGGATACAGTCCCGCGACTCTTCTTCATCTTTCCCGTGGATGGTCATTGGTCTATTGACAGCCTCTTCACCAAACAATTCCGTCTAAATTTTCTCTGCGAGCACGAAACCATCGAAAACGGCAGGACGAAGAAACAATTCCATCTGGCATACCATCACGGCTACCGTGTTACCCGACCACGCGAAGTACGTAATATTGATATTCGATATGACACGCGCTCCAGCTATCACAATGGGTGCTAAATGTATCCCCGCTTGCATATATTACAGTTTGTAGATAAGCATGGGAAATATATACGTATGGTACGTCGTCTGTTTGAGCTTGCGTGTATGAAATCTCTTTGCACTCCTTCTAACTTGCTTATGCAAAATAGATTATGCCCTGTCTATTGCTGGCCGTTCGCTTGGGAAAACCCCTATTTAATTGTGTGCCTGTAATCGGGGAGGGGTTGGCAGAGGGCCTGGAGGAAGTTGCTGGTAAAGTTGCTTCAGCTGCACACAATGCAACAGAACCTTCAATCTTTTCAGAAATCCAACTTGACAGCTACGCGGAAACTGAGAGATATTTTGAGAGGTTTAGAGATAACCTCGAGGCTACTGATAACCGTACGACGCCGGGATTGACGGAAAGACCTGATCTACGAGAACTTCAAGGTACAGCTATGCATTTATTTCTCTGTTCAAATGTTCATGCGCCGATTTCCATATATGCTCATGGTTTCTTTTCGAATTTCGGTTTATTAGCCTATCTTGAGGGCATCGATAACGCCAATCGCCTCGGGAATCTGCAACGCGTGCTCCGTCCTGGGAAAAATGGTGGAATAACAGTGCGATGGGTGTGCAAGAATCACGCCTCAGAATGGGAGTCGACAAACGCTGTCTTGAGTGTTCATAATGCCATCAAGAAAAGTTCCGTAGATGGCGGCATTACGTTTGATGACGAGAATTGGGAGTTGACGTTCGCATTATTTTTTAATCTCGAATGTACAATTATGTCTTTCATATCTATGCTATTTTGCACTAATGACAGTTTGTTTCAAAATCAGGATGGAGGGCCTGTCAAAAGGATCTTTGCGAAGATTTCGAAAGTCGGTAACGCGCGTGCTGTCAAGTGTTCCTCTGCGGAAAATCAGGTAATCAGTTTTCCTTAACCCTTTTCTGACCAATTAGAATAACTCTAACAAGTGATAAAACTGTAGCTTTGTAGCTTGTGAAGGGGCTTATTCAGAAGACATAGAGGCTCTTATTAATGCTGCAACTACTATTGAAATTCTTGTGTAAGTATTTATATTTTCATTTGATAACTTTATATAATAAATACTAATATATCATACTATTGGATATTTATATAGATTAAGACAAATGAAGAATATAGAGTATGATTACTATTTATTTAATATCTTTATCTAATACATAGATGATATATAGTTTATTTATAATTATGATGAAACTTACTAATTAAATCAATCTTTACTCATCTATAGAATTCAAAAAATTATTCAGAAGTGTCTTCAACTTCGTGAATTACATCTTTCAGGTATATATTTTTATATAGCTAAATTTTATATAAGCTCCTGAGTAGTGATATTGAAAGTTAGTAATATAATTAGCTAAAAAAATTTAATATTATATTATCTTATTCTTAATTTTAATTATCAGATATCTATAACTATTTTATTTGGAGTTATATTGATAATAAGATAGCCAATATACTGGCTATAAATCTGAAAATGAACACACATTTACACAACTTAAATCTGGAAAGTATGTAGAAATAAGTTTATTATATTATTTATATTTATCAATTTGAATTTTGTCTAACAGCCTCACATATTTATTATATATTATATATTGATAGATAATTGTATTGATGACAGAGGAACCAGCACACTAGCCGAAGCACTGAAAATGAACACAATTCTGCAAACTCTGAATCTACGAAGTATATAGAAGGAAGCCAATCACATTATTGAATCTATCTGTTGTGATCTGACTGGCTGTTATGTATATACATTTTTCTATTCTATAGACAATGCAATTAGTGAGAAAGGAGCCAGCGCACTAGCTGAAGTGCTGAAAAAGAACACGATCCTGCAAAACCTGAATCTACAAAGTATGTAGAAATGAAGTCCATTATAGCATCATTTTTTTTCGCATACTGGCTGACAGCCACATGTATACATTTTACATGTTCCTCTCAGACAATGCGATTAGTGAGAAGGGAGCCAGCGCACTAGCTGAAGCACTGAAAACGAACACAATCCTGCAAAGCCTGAATCTCCAAAGTATATAGAAATTAAGCCTATTACATTTAGCATCTGTCTATTTGTGCTGTGGCTGACAGTATTCCTCTGTAGGCAATGCCATTGGTGAGAAGGGAGCCAGCATTCTGGTTGAAGCACTGCAAACGAACACGAGCTTGCGAACCCTGAATCTGAAAGGTATATATGAGTGAAGCGAGTTAAATCGTTTTACATACATCTCCATGCGTAACAGCCATGCGTACACATTTTATTTGTTTTCAATAGGCAATGCCATGGACGAGAAAGAGGCACGTTTACTAATAGTAGAAGTGCTAACAAATACGGGCCTGCAAAAGCGGAATCTAAATAGTATGCATGAAGCGAGTTACATTTTTTGCATCCTTCTATTTGGTGTTCTGGCTGAAGGTCATTCGTGTTCATTTTATGTGTTACTCCGTAGAAAATAGCATTACCGATATGTGCAGCGCACTGACAGAAGCATTCATAACGAATGCTGGCCTGCAAAAACTAGATCTAGGGGGTATGTAGGAATGAAATGCATTACGTTTTTATACATCCATCTGTTTGGTGTTATGGCTCACGGTCACGTATGTCCAAATTGCATCTTCCTCTAGGCAAGGGCATTGGCAGCGAGGGAGTCAGCGCACTAGCCGAAGCTCTGAAATCAAACACAATCCTGCAAAATCTGAATCTACAAAGTATGTAGGAATGAGACCCGTTGCATTTTAGCATCTGTCTATTTGTGTTCTGGCTGACAGCCATGTTTATATTTTCCTCTGTAGGCAATGCAATTGATGAGAAGGGAGCTTGTGCACTAGCTGAAACATTGAAAGCAAACAAAATCCTGCAAAACCTGAATATACAAAGTATGTAGGAATAAGTCCATTACATTTTAGCATTCGCTTGTTTGACAGTCACGTGCACACATTTACGTGTTCCTCCTAGGCAATGTCATTCGTGAGAAGGGTGCCTGCGCACTAGCCGAAGCGTTGAAAACGAACACAATTCTGCAAAACCTGAATCTGCGAAGTATGTAGAAATGAAGCCCATTACATTTTTAACATCATTTTGTTTGCATTCTGGCTGACAGCCATATGTACAAATTTTACGTGTCCCTCCGTAGGCAATGCTATTGGTGAGAAGGGAGCCAGCGCACTAGCCGAAATGCTGAAAACAAACACAATCCTGCAAAATCTGAATCTACAAAGTATGTAGAAATGAAACTCATTACAATTTTAGAATCAGTTTGTTTCATTCTGGCTGACAGCCACATGTATATACACATTTTACATATTCCTCCATAGGCAATGCTATTGGTGAGAAGGGAGCCTGCGCACTAGCCGAAGTACTAAAATCAAACACAATCCTGCAAAGTCTAAATCTACAAAGTATGAGGAATAAAGCCGGTTACATATTTAGGATTCGCCTGTTAGTATATTGGCTGACAGCTTTGCATACACATTTTATGTGTTTCACCGTAGGTAATGCCATTGGTGAAAAGGGGGTCAGCGCACTAATCGAAACATTGCAAAAAAACACGAGCCTGACAATCCTGAATCTGAAACGTATGTAGGAATGAAGCACGTTACATTTTTTTTTTTTTTTTTTTTTTGTGCATTCTTCGGTTTGTGTTCGGCCTAACAGATACTTGTATACATTTTTTATGTTCCTCCATAGGCAATTTCATTGGCGAGAAAAAAGCTGGTGCACTAATAGAAGCACTGTTAACAAATGCAAGCCTGCAAAAACGGAATTTAAAAAGTATGTATGAAAGCCGTTATATTTTTCCATCCATTTATTCGGTGATCTGACTGACGGCCACACGTGTACATTTTACGTGTTCCCTAATAGCCAATGGCATTAGCAATCTACACAGAGCACTAACAGAAGAGCTAATGATGAACTCGGATATGCGAGAACTGGAACTAATGCGTATGTAAGAACGAAAGGGGCGCTACATATTTTTGTATCCATCTATTTCACACTTGTACAAATCATCGCATATCTCTCTAGACAAGAACATTGACGACGTTGGAACCAGCATATTAGCTGAAGCACTGAAAATGAACACTAGCCTGCAAAAGCTGGATCTACAGGGTATGCAGGAATGATTTGAAGCACATTATATCTTTTAGCATTCATCTATTAGGCATTCTTGCTGACAGCCACACACATGTGTACACGTTTTGTGTTTTCCTCTGCAGGTAATGACATTGGCGAGAAGGGAGCCAGCGCTCTAGCTGAAGCACTGAAAGCGAACACAATTCTGCAAAGCCTGAATCTCCAAAGTATATAGGAATTAAACCTATTACATTTTAAGCATCTATCTATTTGTGCTCTGGCTGACAGACATGTGGACATATTTTACAAGGCAATGCCATTGGTGAGAAGGGAGCCAGCATTCTGATTGAAGCACTGCAAACGAACATGAGCTTGCGAACCCTGAATCTAAAAGGTATGTATAGTTAAATCATTTTACATACATCTCCGTTTGTTTTCTGGCTAACAGCCATGCGTAACAGCCATAAGTACACATTTTATTTGTTTCTCCATAGGCAATGACATGGGCGAGAAGGAGGCAAATTTACTAATAGTAGAAATACTAACAAGCACGGGCCTGCAAAAACGGAGTCTAAACAGTATGCATGAAGCGAGTTACATTTTTGCATCCTTCTATCTGGTGTTCTGGCTGAAGGTCATTCGTGTTCATTTTATGTGTTACTCCGTAGAAAATAGCATTATCGATATGTGCAGCGCACTGACAGAAGCATTCATAACGAATGCTGGCCTGCACAACCTGGATCTAGGGGGTATGTAGGAATGAAGTGCATTACGTTTTTGTACATCCATCTGTTTGGTGTTATGGCTCACGGTCACGTGTGTCCAAATTACATCTTCCTCCCTAGGCAAGGGCATTGGCAGTGAGGGAGTCAGCGCACTAGCCGAAGCTCTGAAATCAAACACAATCCTGCAAAACCTGAATCTACAAAGTATGTAAGAAACCCATAGCATTTTAGCATCTGACTATTTGTGCTCTGGCTGATAGCCATGCTTATATTTTCCTCTGTAGGCAATATAATTGGTGAGAAGGGAGCCTGCGTACTAGCTGAAACATTGAAAGCGAACAAAATCCTGAAAAATCTGAATCTACAAAGTATGTAGGAATAAAGTCAATTACATTTTTAGCATTCGTTTGTTTGACAGTCACGTGTACACATTTTATGTGTTCCTCCTAGGCAATGTCATTGGTGAGAAGGGTGCCTGCGCACTAGCCGAAGCGTTGAAAACGAACACAATTCTGCAAAACCTGAATCTGCGAAGTATGTAGAAATGAAGCCCATTACATTTTTAACATCATTTTGTTTGCATTCTGGCTGACAGCCATATGTACAAATTATACGTGTCCCTCCGTAGGCAATGCTATTGGTGAGAAGGGAGCCAGCGCACTAGCCGAAATGCTGAAAACAAACACAATCCTACAAAATCTGAATCTACAAAGTATGTAGAAATGAAGCTCATTACAATTTTAGATCAGTTTGTTTTCATTCTGGCTGACAGCCACATGTACACATTTTACGTGTTCCTCCTAGGCAATGTCATAGGTGAGAAGGGTGCCTGCGCACTAGCCGAAGCGTTGAAAACGAACAAAATTCTACAAAACCTTAATCTGCGAAGTAAGTAGAAATGAAACCCACTATATTTTTAACATCAGTTTGTTTACATTCTGGATGACAGCTGCATGTACAATTTTTACGTTTTCCTCCGTAGGCAATGCTATTGGTGAGAAGGGAGCCAGCACACTAGCCGAAGTGCTGAAAACAAACACAGGTCTACAAAAGCTGAATCTACGAAGTATGTGGAAATGAAGATCATTACAATTTTAGAATCCGTTTGTTTTCATTCTGGTTGACAGCCACACGTACACATTTACGTATTCCTCCATAGGCAATGCTATTGGTGTGAAGGGAGCCAGCGCACTAGCCGAAGTCCTAAAAACAAACACAATCCTGCAAAGTCTAAATCTACAAAGTATGGAGGAATAAAGCCGATTACAATTTTAGGATTCGCCTGTTGGTATATTGGCTGACAGCCTTGCATACACATTTTATGTTTTCACCATAGGTAATACAATTGGTGAGAAGGGAGCCAGCGCACTAGTCGAAGCACTTCAAACTAATACGAGCCTGCAAACCCTGAATCTGGAATGTATGTAGGAATGAAGCGTATTATTTATTTATTTATTTATTTATTTTTTTGGCATCCTTCTGTTTGTTTTGGGCTAACAGACACTTGTATACATTTTATATGTTCCTAAATAGGCAATGCCATTGGCGAGAAAGAAGCCAGTACACTAATAGAAGAACTATTAACAAATGCGAGTCTGCAAATGCGGAATTTAAAAAGTATGTATGAAGCTGGTTATATTTTTCCATCCATTTATTCGGTGATCTGACTGATGGCCACACGTGCACATTTATATGTTCCCCTGTAGCCAATGGCATTTGTGATCTACGCAGTGCACTAATAGAAGAACTGATAATGAACTCAGACATGCAAGAACTGGAACTAGCGCGTATGTAGAACGAAGGGCGCGCTACATATTTAACCATAAATTTTGATCTTCTGCCTCACGGTCACACGCGGGTTCCTCCCTAGACAAGGGCATTGACGATAATGGAGTCAGCATACTAGCTGAAGCACTGAAAATGAACACGGGCCTGCAAAAGCTGGATCTACGGAGTATGCCGGAATGAATGGAGAGCATGATATCTTTTGGCATTCATCGGTTTGGCATTCTGGCTGACAACCACGTGCACGCGTTACGTTTTGGGTGTTCCACTGTAGGCAATGTAATTGGCGAGAAGGGAGCCGGCACACTAGCTGAAGCGCTGAAAATGAATACAAACCTACAAACCCTGAATTTATATAGTGTGTAGGAGTGGAGCGCGTTTTAATTTTTTGCATTTATTTATTCATGTTCTGGTGGGTAGCCTCACGTATGATTTCGCTTGTTTCTCTGTAGGTAATCGCATTGACGAAAAGGGAGCCAGCGCACTAGCAGAAGCACTGAAACCGAACACAGGCCTGCAAAACCTGAATCTAGGGAGTATGTAGAAATGAATAAAGCGTTTCCATCCTTTATATTCATCTATTTGGCATTCTGGCTGATAAACACGCGAGTGCATATCATTTTGTGTGTTCCTCTGCAGAAAATAGCATAGGTGATACGGGAGCCAGCGCACTAGCCGAAGCACTTAAAACAAACACAGCCCTGCAAAACATAAATCTAAATGGTGAGTAGAAATGAATAAAGCATGTTATATCTTTTGCATTCATCTATTTCGCGTTCTTGCTGACAACTATGCGCGCATATACATATATTTCATGTGCTCCTCTGAAGGCAATCATATTGGTGAGAAGGGAGCCAATGCACTAGCTGAAGTACTGAAAATAAACACAACCCTGCAAAAACTGGATTTATGCAGTATGGAGGAATGAAGCACATTATTCTCTTGCATTTAACTGTTGAGTGTTCCAATTGAACATCACGCGAATAGCTTATATGTTGTTTTGTAGATAATCACATTAGCAATAAAGGAGCTGGCACACTAGCTGAAGCATTGATAATGAACACGGGCCTACAACACCTGGATCTATGCGGTATGTTGGAATGAATGAAGTGTGTTGTATTTTTGCATTCATCTGTTTAGTGTCCCAGCTGACAACAATATGTTCATGTTCCTCTGTAGACAATAGTATTGACGAAGAGGGAGCCAGCACACTAGTTGAAGCATTGAAAGTGAACGCGAGCCTCCGAAACCTGAATTTAAAAAGTTTGTAAAAATGAGGTACATTATATTTTTGTATTAATTTGTTATATATACATTTCAAGTGACAATTATGTGCATAAATTTTATGTTTACTCTATAGATATTGGTATTGCTGACAAAGGAGCCAAAGCACTAGCTGAAGTTCTGAAGTTGAACAAAAGCCTACAAATCCTGGATCTACAAAGTATGTACGAAGGAAAAGCATTGCATTTTTGAATTCATGTGTTTAATGCTCTAGCTGACATTCACGTTGTAGACAAGAGTATTGGAGAGAAGGGAGCCATCGCACTAGCCGACGCGCTGAAGACGAACACGGGCCTGCAGAACCTGAACCTAAAACGTACGTAGGAACAAAGCGCGTTACATTTTTGCGTTCGTCTGTTTGGGCTTCCAACTGACAACCGCGCGTGCATTCCCCTGTAGATAATAAGGTTTGCATGAATGGAGCCATCGCACTAGCCGACGCGCTGAAAACGAACACGAGATTGCGGAACCTGAATCTATACGGTACGTAGGGACGAAACGCGTTGCGTTTTTGCGTTCGTCTGTTTGGTCTTACAGCCGACAACCGCGCGCGTACATTCCCGTGCGCTCCCCTGTAGGAAATAATGTTGGCAAGAATGGAGCCATCGAACTAGCCAAAGCGCTGAAACTGAACGCGGGCCTGCAGAACCTGAACCTAGGCAGTACGTAGGAACGAAGCGCGTTACGTTATGCGTTCGTCTTTTTGGCCTTCTAGTTGACAACCGCACGCGTACATCCCATGCGTTCCCCTGTAGTGAATGTTGTTGGCGCGAGGGGAGCCATCGCACTAGCCGATACGCTGAAAAAGAACACGGGCCTGCAAAACCTGAACCTAAACGGTACGTAGGAACGAAGTGCGCTACATTTTTGCGTTCGTCTGTTTGGCCTTCCAGCTGACGACGTCCCGTGCGTTGCCCTGTAGTGAATGATGTTGGCGAGAATGGAGCCATCGCACTAGCCAACGCCCTGAAAACGAACACGGGCCTGCAGAAATTACACCTACGCGGTACGTAGGAACGAAGCGCATTACGTTTTTACGTATCGTCTGTTTGGCCTTACAGTTGACAACCACACGCTTAAATTTTCCTTTAGGGAATTGTGTTGGCGATCCGGGATCCATCGCACTAGCCGACACGCTGAAAACGAACACGGACCTGCAGAACCTGGACCTAAGCTGTACGTAGAAACGAAGCGCGTTACGTTTTTGCGTTCGTCTGTTTGGCTTTCCAGCTGACAACCGCGCACGTACATCCCGTGCGTTCCCCTGTAGTGAATCGTGTTGGCGAGAATGGAGCCATCGCACTAGCCGACGTGCTGAAAATGAACACGGGCCTGCAGGACCTGGACCTGGGCCGTACGTATGAACGAAGAGCGTTAAATTTTTGCGCTTCTCTGTTTGGCCTTCTAGCTGACAACCACGCGCGTACATCCCGTGCGTTCCCCTGTAGGGAATCGTGTTGGCGAGAATGGAGCCATCGCACTAGCCGACGCGCTGAAAACGAACACGGGCCTGCAGTCCCTGAGCCTATTTGGTACGTAGGAACGAAGCACGTTACGTTTTTGCGTTCGTCTGTTTGGCCTTCCAGCTGACAACCACGCGCGTACATCCCGTGCGTTCCCTTGTAGATAATGGTGTTGGCGAGAAGGGAGCCATCGCGCTAGCCGACGCGCTGGAAACGAACGCGAGCCTGCAGATCCTGAACCTAGGTGGTAAGTAGGAACGAAGCGCGTTATATTTTTGCGTTTGTCTGTTTGATGTTCCAGCTGACAACCATGCGCGTAAATCCCGTGCGTTCTCACTGTAGGTAATTGTGTTAACGAGAGAGCCATCGCATCAGCCAAACCACGGATTGTGAACAGAGAATCCTAGAAATTGTGCACATTCTATCTTTGTATGTGAATAAATTTTTATGTATATACTCCTCAGTTGCTAATAGTATTGGCAGAAATAGGACTCATTTTATCAGATTGATATATAAGTATAGATATATATAATAATAAAAAACATTAATCATCACCCATTTATCTTTAACTCTATATTATAGCTCTTATTGGAGTTCTTACTACTGTAACGATGGAGGCAAATTACAAGGTTGGGGCTGCTATGTAGATTGGCTTGAGCCCCCAGTTACTTTGACAAAAAGTAACAAAATGTTCAATGGTTTCTGGTATCCTTGTTGGCATTTAGTGGTATAGAGACAAATCTGGATAAAGCGGTCGATTTCCTTGTTGGGACAGTTCTTGGGTGTAGCAGCGATTCGGGTAACGCAGCGACTTGTCTGTGTAGCGCGAGTGGTTTCCTTATGTGGGACGATCTATGTAATTTAGCGGTTTCCTTCTTAAATGGCGGATGATCTCTGTGTAGCGCGACAGGTTCCAAAAGTATGCGATTTCTGCGTGACGACCTTGTTCGTGACATGGGCGATTGGCGGTATTCCTTAATAAGCGGTTTGGCGGATTCGGCGGATAACTCAGTTTGGCGGAGAACTCGGTTTGGCGGATAACTCGGATGGCGCGGATTCTTCCTGAATCGGCAGACTCCTCTTGAAAATACGTCGAGGGACTGGCTTCACTGTGAAGGTGCGTCTTATACTAGACTGGCTTTGTGAGGCGGACTTCTTTCTTGAATTCGGACTCGTTCTTTGTATCGGAAAGTGGACCGGAGTGAAAATAGAGCAAAGCTCACAATCTCCTAGAAGTGGCTTAAGAATGTAAGTGTTGCAATCCTTTCCTTGGATCAAGTGGCTCTTGGTAGGCATATCTCTCAAAGTGTAGTAGGCAGACTTGTCTTTTGCATTGGTTTGTATTTTGGACTGAGGTTTATTCACTCTTATCTCTGGGGTATTTTATACAGTTGTGGTTGCTATCTCAGTTGCTATCTGGATAATTATAGAATGTGCAGTATGGCTAATTATGGGGTGTGACTTTCTCTGTACCCTCAGGGTTCAGTACCTTCAGGGTACAGTACCTTCAAGGTTCAATCTGGATATTTGTGCTATTATGTAATTTCTGCAGCAACTGGGTAACTATGTGAATAACTATGGTGTACTAAGTATTTACGTCATCTGGTTATATGTACTATGTTGTTCGCACGTCACACTACAGTGAGAGTCAAAAATAGATTGATGATATATTTTATTACTTATAAATTTATTATAAATATTATTAAATTTATATTATAACTAATAATAAAGTAATCTAATAGCTTCTAATATATATATATAAATTGTAATGTGGCTCAATAGAGACAAATTACAAGATGGGGCTGCTATATACATTGGCTTGAGCCCTCAGATACTTTTTCAAAAAGTCAGTTGCTTTTTAAAAGTATGAGTTCTCTGATTCATATAACAGATGATTTTGGTGGATTTCCTAATTAGGTGGATTCAGCATAATGTGGATTCTTAGAAATATAACAAATTTCTCTTCTAGCTTAGTCTGGCAAGTATACTAAGAATGGTAGAGTTACTTAATCTGGTAAGAGAATTAAAATTGGCAGACTTCTTTATATCAGAAAGTGGACCAGAGTGAAAAAAGAAGCTCAAAATCTCCTATATAGTAGCTATAGAGCAGGTATTTCTTCTAAGTATTATAATTCTTCTTAGATTAAGTGGCTTTTGGCAGATATATCTCTTGAAGTACATTAGACAGACTTGTCTTTTGCTTTGGAATTTTTCATACTGAGGTTTATTCTCTCTTATTACTGAGATATTTTATATAGTTGTGATTACTAGGTGATTGTCATATAGCTAATTATAAAATATATAGTAAGACTAATTTAGAAAGATATTCCATTAGGAGACAGATATTCCTTCAGGATACAGGTGTTCTCTCAGAGTACAGGTATATCTTAAATCTATGAAATTTGTCCTAATTTATTATATCAGCTATTTATGCAGTAAAAGTATAAAAAATAACTATGTGAGATAACTATATTGAGTGTTTTACATATTATCTAGCTATACTATAATGTTTGCTTGTTACAATATATATATTATCTATATTTAAATAATAAAATAAAAGTTATTATTAGTTGAAGTTAAATTAATTATTAATTTATTTTTATTTAATAGTTTATATAATTACTCTTTGCTACATATATAGTATAATGGTTGATCTAAATTAAAAAATATAATCAGGAGATAGATATTTAATTATGGTATCTGAATCTGATTTCCAATATAATTATTGTTAGCAGTTATCTAATCTTATAGTTGTATAATTTGTATAATTATATGAAAAGTATAGCTATATGAAATATATAATTATATAAATTATACAAATGTTTAGATCTCACAACTATATAAAATAACTTATAGAAAAAGAGTTTTAACTTAGCTACTCTATAGCTAGAAAACTTATATAAATATCTCCAGTATATATATAATGGTTCTAGTTTCTTTAAGAGAAAGCAGCTAAATCTAGAAGTTCTAGTTGGCCTAAAGTAGCTTGAAGAGATACTTAAAGGTTCAAATATTCTTGAAGGATTTCTGGGAGAAAATATTCTGAGCTTTATTCAGATAGAGAACAAGGATATTTATACATAATCTGAAAGAAAGAAAGAAATAGGTTTTTGGCAAAGCTGACTAATACTATTTTACAATGTTCTGAAAGATTCCATGACTAGCTAAGACAAGATACTTAGTGCCAAGGAAAGACAAGAATGTTCTAGTGGTGTCTGGATGCTGAGAGAAGATTTCTAAGTAAGTAGAAGGAGATGGAACATAGTAGAATGTTTAAGAAATAATAGGAAAAGACTAACTAAAAGATGCAAAAATGTACTAAGACTAAATATGACTATAAAATTGTTACATCTCTCCCTTCTTAAGAATTAATATCTTCATTGAGTTCTTAGGTAATACAAGACTAGATATACATAACCAAAATTTCTCAAACTTATATCAGTGCATTGGTAGAGATTAACCATTCTTATATAGGGCAGAGGGTCTATTATCAGACTAACCAACTGGAAGGGGTTCAAACCCAGCTAGTTGCTTCATTTCAGTGAACTTCTTGTTTATTAAATATTCTACTAGTTCTGGGATCCCAAAGTAAACTTCTGATACATAAGGCACTGGTTATTGCCATAGGTCATTGATAATCCAAGGAAGTCACTACAGAGATTGGGTAATGTATTTTGCCTCAAAGTCTTGAACTAGATCTTGAGAGTTCTTGAGATTGATCAGTAGTTCCCAGGTAGCATTATATTCAAGATAACCCATCCACTTGACTAGGTATTCAGGATGGTGGTAGCAGATTCATTTGTCAAGAATTTTCTCAGCTTCATACTTGATATGGTCTTTAATAATCACAGGGACAGAAGACTTAGAAATTCAACCAGGGTAGAGTGGTGACTGGTTCCAGGTCTTGAGGAATGACACATAAAAGACTGAGTATACTCTCATGGTTTCAGATAGCTTGAGGTGGTAGGAGGATATAGAGATTTGTTCAATAATCTTGAAAGGTCCAATATACTTAGATTGAAACTTGTTCAAAGGGTGGTTGACTTGAGATTATATCTTGAGATTCTCAGTAAACAGTAGAACTTGATCTCCAACAGTGTAAGTGACATCACAGTATTTCTTATCAGCATACTTGGCTTGATACTATTGAGCCTTCTGAAGATTTATAGTAGCAATCTTAAGTAGTTTGTCCATTTTGTCTGTAAGGTTCTTGGTAGTTGAGACTTGTATTTGACTGGTTTTCTTGAAAGAGAATAGACTTGCAGGGGTCTCAGGATCTTGACTATAGAGTAACTGGAAAGGAGAAAGACCAGTAGATGATTGGATGGCATAGTTGTATACAAACTCTACATAAGTCAGATAGTGGTCCAAATCATCTTGCTTGTAAGAAACATAGTTTCTGAGCATTTGTTCTAGAGTTCTGTTCATATGCTCAATTTGTCCATCAGTTTGTGAGTGGAAGACAGTAGACATAGCCAATTGGGTTCCCAGAGTCTTGAAGAGAGTTTGCCAGAAGTAACTGATAAACTTTGGGTCACAATTACTGACAATTACTCATGGTAGGTCATAGTAATGGAAGATTGACTTGAAGAAGATTCTTGCAATCTCAGGTACAGTAGCATTGATAGTAGTTGGTTCAGCAACCATAGTTTTGATCAGGTGGTCAACAAATATGATGATAGTATTGGCACCAGATTGAGTTTGTGGTAGTTAAGTTATAAAGTCCATAGTGACTTACTTGAACTTCTTGATAGGAATTGGTAGTGGTTGTAGCAAACTGGCAGATACTTAGTTGGTAGACTTGTTGTGCTAACATAGATCACAGCTAGTAACATAGTTCTTGATTTCCTTGACCATGTTTGGCCAATAGTAGTGGTATTGGATGTTCTTGACAGTCTTCTCAATTTTTAGGTGAAGGGCAAGAGGGGAGTCATGGTGTTCTTACAAAACCTTGTAGCATAGGTTTATGTTTTCAGGTAGATAGACTTGATCTTAATAATAGATCAGATTGTTCTCAACAGTATATATATCCTTGAGCTTGTTTGAGAAAACTCTAGTGGCAACTGTATCTTCTTTGTAAGCTTACCTGATTTGGTCTAGGAATTCTGATGCCAAGGTGACCTGCATGATTGTGGTGAGGTCTGGGTGTCTTAATAAGGCATCTGATACTACAAGTGTCTTGCCAGGCTTGTAGATGATTGTCGGATTGAAGGTTTGAAACTTGAGGCTCCACTTGGCTTATAGATATAACAGAGTAGGTTAGGTGTTAATATACTTGAGGAATTGATGATTGGTAATGACATCAAACTCAACATCTTCTAGATAGCATTACCAGTGGTCTAGTATATATATTATTGCTAGTAGTTCCTTCTTATAAGTAGCTAGCTTTTGTTCAGCTAGAGCAAGCTTGCAGGACTTGATGGCAATAAGGTGATATTCTTTGCCATCATCTTGTGACAGAACTGCTCTAATAGTAAAATTCAATGCATCAGTAGTGACTGTGAATTTTAGGTCTTGATCTGCATTATGCAGAACTGGAGCATAGGTCAGGCAGTTCTTGAGTTCTTGAAAGGCTTATTAACAGAAGAGGTCCCAGGTGTAGGATACATAGTGGTCTGAGTGTGGGGCCTTCTTTATGAGGTTGGTCAGTGGCTCAGCAATGTCAGAGAGTTTCTGACTAAATGGTAGTAATAGCCAGCTAGACTAAGAAAGGATTGGAGTTCTGTGAGGTTCGATAGAATGGGCCATTCTTCAATTGCTTCTATCTTGTATGGGTCTACTTGAATTCCTTATGCAGAGATAATGTGGCCAAGATATTTGACTTATTCCTTGAAGAATTCACACTTCTTGAGCTTAGTGTAAAGCTTGTGTTTTCACAGGATCTCCAGGACTATTCAAATATATTTGAGGTGTTCTTCTTTAGTTGTACTAAAGATCAGGATGTCATCAAGATATACTAATAGAAAAATAAATAGTTGGTCCTTGAATATCTTATTCATCAGAGTCTGAAATATGGCAGGTATTGGTGAGACCAAATGCTAAGACCAGGAATTCATAGAGTCCAAAAGGGGTCATGAATGCAGTCTTGGGAATGTCTTCTGGCTTGATTTGGATCTGGTGGTATCCTGACATGAGGTCTAACTTAGTGAAGTACTTGGCATTCTTGAGAGCATCAAAGATTTGATCAATCAAGAGTAGCAGATAGCAGTTCTTGACAGTAAGTTTGTTGAGTGTACAGTAGTCTATGCATATTCACAGGATATCATCCTTCTTCTTGACGAATAAGACTGGTGAGCCATAAGGAGATTTGCTTGGCTAAATGGCTCCTCATGTAAGTAGTTCTTCTAGTTCCTTCTTGACTGCTTCAATTTCGAGTAGCAATATATAGTATATATGTTTCTTGGGTAGTACAGCTCTCAGGGTCAGTTCGATTTCATGATCAACTTTTCATGTAGGTGGTAGACCAGATAGCTTGTCTGGAAAGACATCCTTGAATTCTTCTAGCAGTAACTTGATGCTTTCATTAACTGATAGTCTCTTGTCTTATTTCTTGGGACAGACTATTACAATAAAGGTATGCATTACCTTTTTGAGTGCTCTCTTGTACTGTATAGCTGACAGTATTGTAATCTAGGTCATGCTCATGGTCTTGTCTGTCTTGATAGTGATATTGGCTCCATCTTGAAGTAGGGTGACTTCATTCTTGTACCAATCAATATCTGGGTTGTATTTTGTAAGCCAGGGTTTTCCTAAGATCAGGTCATGATCTCCTAGTAGTGCAACCTTGAAGTCTACTCATTTCCAATATTTCTGGATCTTGATGAGTAGTTTGGCAGCAATTGACTCAATGGGGTACAGAGTACTATCTGCAGTAACTATATTATTGTTCTTGGATATATACTTAGTAAGGATCTTGAGGCTTTTGATGAGGTTCTGATTAATGAAGTTCCCTGTAGCTCTGCTGTCTATGAGTACTTGAACTTCTTTTCCTTTGACTAGGCCTTTGAAAATGAGTATAGCTTGAGCTCAATTTTCACTAAGACTTGCTGCTTAATTGGTGCTACCAAAACCCTTTTGATCTCATTTGGTTTCAAGGAGTTCTTGGACTTCTGTAATCTTAAGTTGACTGGCTTTTTCTAGGATTATTTGTGTGACTCAGTCTTCTTCTTTAACTGTATAGTCTTGATCCTTCTGGTTGATAAGCAAGACTTAAACTTGTCCTCAAAAGTCTTGATCAATGACACTAGCACCTACATCTAAATGATGTTTGATACTGAGTCCTGATTGTGGTACAATTCTAGCATAATGTCCTTCAGAACATTGAACTATAATTCCAGTAGGCACTAGAGTTTGGCCCTTAGCTAGAATAGTAACTTGTTTGACTGAGTGTAGGTCAAGACCAATGGCTCCTTCTGTTTGATATTGAGAGACCTGGGCCTTTGGATGAAGCTTCTTGACCTTGAGCTTGAGTTGACTGGTGGTGGAGTTGACAGATGTATCCTTGGACAACACAGTGACTGATCTTGAGGGTTCGCTAGTCTTCTTAGGACATTTGGTTGTGATGTGTTCTGTTTGACAACAGAAGAAATAGGCTCCAGATTTCTTCAGATAGTCTTTTTCTTCAGAGATGAGCTTGGTGTTCTTTTTGTTCATAGTGTCTAAGTCCATTGATGCTGGGCCAACTGTCCTTGGTTGGTTTCTGTAGTGGTTCTTGAAGTAGTTCTTCTTGATGACATCAAACCTATTGGTAATTCTCATGGCTTCATTAAGGTTCTTGGGCTCTTCTAGCTCAACCTTGACTCATATGTTTCCCTTCAGGCCTCAGACATAGTAGTCTATCTTCTCATCCTTAAATATTGCTGGTAGCTCAAGTAGGATTGACAGGAATTGTACATTATAGCTTTATATAAACTTAAGTTGCTTAATATTCACTAGCTTGTCCCTGGCTAGCTTGGTGGCATTAGCAGGCTTGAACTACTTGTGAAGGGCTCTCTTGAAAGCTTTCCAATCTCTGATTCATGCATATGAGTATACAGATGTGACCATGATATGATTGTATTATCAGATAGCTGCATTTCCTCAGAGAAGTGTGGTGGCAAATTGGACTTACATGTCATCTTCCATTCTTGTGAACTTGAAGTATTAGTCCAACTGGAAGGTCCATGCATCTGTAGATAGTCCTCCTTGATGGCTATCAAAGGTATCTGGCTTGAGTGGCTTAAAACTGATAGATATTATAGCAGGATGTAATGTACCTACAGTTTGTATTTTCTGCTGTTCTAGTTGTACTTGAAGTTCTTGGACTTGGTGGGCCATAGCATTGATCATATCTTCTATGCTGAGTTGCTGTCCTCCTGCTTCTTCTGTAGCAGAGGGGTCTGGCTGGTAGACTGACTCTTTGTGGCTCATTTTGGGTTTGTGTGACTATTTGTGACTGGTTTCCGAATTTGTTTGAGGTTTCTTAATAAGGCAAGGTATAATGACACTGCTGCTACTAAGTATAACAGTTCTAGTTTCTTTAAGAGAAAGTGGCTAAATCTTGAAGTTCTAGTTAGCCTAAAGTAGCTCAAAGAGATACTTAAAGGTTCAAATGTTCTTAAAGAATTTCTGAGAGAAAATATTCTGAGCTTTATTCAGGCAGAGAACAAAGATAATTATATATGATCTGAAAGAATGATCTAGAAGGATCTTGAAAAGAAAGAGAAATGCCAAGAAATAAGTTCTTGGCAAAGCTGACTAATACTATTCTACAATGTTCCAAAAGGTTCCATGACTAGCTAAGATAAGATACTTGGTGCCAAGGAAAGACAAGAATGTTCTAGTGGTGTCTGGGTGCCAAGAGAAGGTTTCTAAGTAAGTAGAAGGTGATGGAACATAGTAGAATGTTCAAGAAATAACAGGAAAAGACTAACTAAAAGATGCAAAAATATACTAAGACTAAATATGACTGTAAAATTATTACAATATATCTAAAGTGAATAAATCTCAGATCAAAATAGTTTAAAGCAAAGAGATGAGAGAACTAGTAAGCCTATAGGCAGATATACTTTGAACTTACTCACTCTTACACCTGAGGACTCTGAGGAGTTAAAGAAGATTAAGTCTTCAAAATAAGAAAATCTACTATATCTTTAAGATTATATATCTACTATATTACAACTTAGTATCTATTGACTAGTGATTTAAGATGAATCTCTCACTTTTAGACAAAATAATAAATAACTACTATTACTCAAACACTCAATCAAATTGAACTAAGATATCATTTTTTTTTTTTATAGTCACTTGGACTTCTACTTTATTACCTTCCCATCTATATTATACTAATACAGATGTATACATATATCTGTACTCCTCACCCAATTCTACAAGGAGCCTCTCCCCCCCCTCTCTCTATCTCTCCAGAAATATACCATCTTCTCTGTGATTCCAATTCTCCTCCTACTCTGTCTGCAAATCTTCTCCACAAGCTTTCTATAGAGCCCTTCTCCTGTTTCTCACCCCCACTACCAATTATTTAAAAGGTCCAATAATAACCATTCTTATCTTACAACTTATACTCCAAGTATTAACTATCAATCATTCTCAAATATATATATATAGCTAATGCCCAGTAAGCCCAACCTAAATAGCCAGAACCCACCTAATAGTTAACCACTTATCTCCAACCTCTCCCACCAGTCTTCTCCAGAGATTACCCCACCTCTAACCCACTATCTGCCTAGATAGATATACACCTATCTGATCCTTAATGGTCTTCCAAAAGTCTCCCATAACCTCACACTCTCCTAGCCAATATTCTGGTATCTGTATTACTTTACTCTCCTATCTGACATTAAAGTACTCCTTATACTCCAGAGTACCCCCTTTCACTAAATATCCTGACCTACAGTTCAATATTATATTGTACTATAAGAACCTCCACCATACCACTTAGAACTTAGGAGAAATCTATCTCACCACCTGTTTGCTCTAAGATCAAACACTATTCTAGTTCTACTTTTTGCCAATCTCTACTCTCTACCAGATCTCAGACCACAAATATCTCTCATACTCTTATAGATATTTCATACTATCCTCTAAATAGAAATCATCCACTAGCATACCCCCTAACAGAAGATATCCCACCTCTACATCTGGGGTCTCCAGTCCTCCTCTCCCTCATCACCCTGCCACCAGAGGCCAATTAATCAAGCACCATCAACCACTCCTCACCAGAATCCCTTATAGTGTATCTTCTGACTTCTCTTCAGTATCACTAGTAAGAGCAAGTCACCAGATATACTATAAGGAGATAACTATACCTCCTATACACTCTACATAAGGAGCACCCACTCTTGATCTCTCAACTCACTAGCTCACTTCAGCCACCATGCTCTCAAGCAGTGCAGGTACTTGGTAAAGTTCACCAGATCTAGCCTGCTCTGGTCCACTAGTAGTGTTATTACCTTCCATCTAATCTGACTCTACTATCCCACCCAAATCTACATCCTGGCCATCTTCAACAGTTGCTTGACTACCTATATTGGGAAGTCTAAGTGATACCCCAAGTATACTATAACTTAGACAGTTAATATATTCAATACTATCACCCTTCCCAGAGAGATATGTTAGCTGCCCTACTCCAGAAGGATACTGTCTCAATCAATTAGCCTCCACTCCTATCATTCTCAAGACAATAGAGAACTATATACTGAGAAGTAGATCTCCAGATACTGGACCACCTCTCCTGCTGAGATAACTGTTCCAATCATGTCCCCTCCTACTATTCCTCTATTTAATACCAAAGTCTTGTACTTATGCCAGTTAAGCTTAGTATCTGAGTACTCCTCATACTATTCCACAGTATCTTTCAGTATTGTCACATCTACTATAGAGTCTAGCTCTATCACTATATCATCAGCAAAAGCCTCCATCTTCCAGTTCACCCTCAGAATGTTCAACCCCCCCACTCTGTACCTAATCCTGTCTAATAAAGACTCTAGAGAGAGGGCATAAAGGATTGGCAATAGTGAGTCTCTCTGTAGTACTCCTCTGCCTAGGGAAAAAGACTCTCCTCTATATCTATTCACTATAATAGCTGACTGACTTCCCTCAAACAAACTGATCAGAGATTGTCTGAGCTCTTGAGAGATCTCCATATACTTCAGCACCTACTCTAGCCATACTTGCCAGACCTTGTCATAGGTCTTCTCTTAGTCTAGAAATACTAACTAACTATCAACCCCAGTAGCATAGGCTCCTTCAATAATACTGTAGACTTATACTATCCTATCTCTTATTAAACATCTCCTGATGAAGCCCCTCTGTTCTGCCCCCAATATCTTCTGAGCCACTTCTTACAACCTAGCTATCAAAATCATTATAACTAACTTGTAATTCATATCCAGAAGTATAGTTCTTCTAATTCTCCCTTTTACTCTTGTTTTTTTACAACAGAGCTATAAGACTCAAGTGCTGCCCCTCAACCCAGGTCTCTGAGCCAATAATCTCATTACATATCCATATTATCTCCTTCAAAGCCACCTCTACCCCCACCATCTTCTTTCAGAAATCCCAAGGTAGACCATCCTCTCCTGGAGCTATCCTAAGACTCATTATTACCAACACTCTACAGATCTCCTCTCTTTAAACAGATACTCCAAGATCATCTAAGCCCTATACTGGGTCCAGGTACCAATCTGCCAGATACTATTCAATATATAGTGCACTCTCTCCCCCCCCCTTTTTACTTTACAATTGCTCTCATCAGGATCTCAACTGACTCAAGATCTCAGGAGTTCTGACCACTATCTCTCCTATTTCATCCAATACTCCTTCTCACTGCTGCCTCACCCTCTTTGTCTGAAGCAGTCTTAAAAAAAGCTTTGTAGGCCTCTCTCCCTCCTCCAAGCCCTGCCACCTCAGCCAGACCACCATACTCTTCACCTGTAGTTCTTTCTCCTGCCTCAGCAGCCCTTTCAGTTTCTCTACTTCTAGCTAGATCTGCTGAACCCTCCAATCTCCCCCCTCTCTATTATCCAATAATTCTGCCCACTTCTCCAATAGCTTCTCCAACATCTGGGAAGCCCACTTTAAATATCTTCTCCTTTAAGTACTCCTTCCCCTTCCTGTCTCTCCTCAGAACTACTAGGCATCTGATTTCAAATACCATTAATGCTCTCCAATCTCCAGTCTCTGTGCCCTCTAGCTCAAGATTCTGGAGCTAATGTCTACTATCTACACATCCTACAAGGAGGGTTCTCCCAATAGTGAAGCATTCAGACATCAATATCCAGACCCCTCCCCACTTCTTCTAAACCTTCTGTAGCCCAGTAAGTTCCAGTGATCTGACCATAGGCACTAAACTATCTTTAGAGAACTTCAGATATCTACTCCCCAGCACTCAGCAGTTAAGATCTATTTAATCCTTGAACCCAGCCCTGCTACCCAGTGAGTAGAGACTCTGTGATCTCTCTATCTAAGATACCCTGTATCTATCAGTAAGCCTAGTCTCTCAATCTCCTCTCAGTCTTCCATCTCTCCACTCCTATCAACCATCTTACTTTCTTCATCAGTTCTGTCTAACTGTCTATCACTTATTATGTTAAATTTACCACCCAGACAGTCAATTCCCTTTACCACTATTACATCTATCTGTAGTTCTCATATCTACTCCCTCCTCTCTGCTGGACAATCATATGATCCAACAATCAAGGGGCTCTAGCCCAGCTGCCTCCACACTCTCCACACCACTCTGCCCCCCCCTAATGTCCAATATTCCCAATATCTCTCTTGCTCTTCCTAACCAGAATTTCCACTTGACCCTACTATACAGCCACCCCCCCCCCCCCCCCCCCCCCCCCTATTCCCTCATCTAGTCTAGCCTATCAGAGTCCACATCATATCCTATATTCTGCAGAAAGAACAGATCTGCATCCAGCCCTTCAACTAGCTGAAAAAATTCTGATATTTTATCTCACCCCATAGTCTATTGATATTCAAAGAGAAGATTTTAGTTGTACTATTCATATTGAATACTGTTTGAAGAATAAACACCCACTCTACAATTCTATACTTACTATATTACTAGCTACATCTAGGTTTCTCTCCACTTCAAGCTCATCTGCCTCTTCCTGCTGAGTATCTAGTACTTCTAAGATCTCCTGACAGTCCTCACTATCCACTGTCTCCATATAGACCAATACTTCTCACACACTACCTACCACTTTACCAACCCCTTCCTAGGGCCCCACAGATAAGATGTATATTCATTTATACTTGTCAGAAGTACTGCCTCTCTGTTATCATCCACCTCATACTCCTTCACTTCCAGAAGGCCCACTATCAGCTTATCTCGAAGCTTCTGCATCATCTCTTCACCTTGCAGGACCTCACTCTAGTATCCTCACTAATCACATGGAAATCAATCTTATCTAATTCATCTGCTATAATATTTATCAGTACCTTCTATAGCTATCTCTCATTCCCAATAGCCTCATCAATGCCAAGGACCATCTTCTGCCTCCCAACCCCCAGACTTCTCTTAGTATTCATTTTCACCAACTTGTCTTAGATCTTTTTCAACATATTTTACAACTCATCATATCTCTCTCCTCCTGAGGGCACATCATACTGTACTTGAGCCTCCTCTACCATAACCTCATCCTCAGCTGCTGTACTCTGCCTAGGGTCTCCATCCTCTCCCAGGACTACTGTAGATATCACTCCCTTCTCCTCTGCCCAAGCTCTAGCTCTTGATTCAGCTTCTTCTACAGTATTCTCTCCTGCTGCCCTCCTTATGAGATTTGCCAACAAATGTTTCTGATACTGCCTCCCCTATACCCTCTCCCAGCCTGCCCAATCTAGTCACACTCTCTTGCCATTCATAATCTTGACCACTATCTTAGCCTCAAACTCCTTCCAGGCCAGCTGTCTCTTCTTCACTGCTCTAGCCAAGTCTTCTAATGCCTTCAGTAAGTTCTCCTCCTCCTCTAATATCTCCTTCACCCTTGAGACCTTATACTTCACTGGCCCCCACTTAAGTACTGCTAGCCAATCTCTCTCTTTCTTAGTATTCTCCTTGCCTGCCAGCCTCACCCTAATATCCACATCTCCAGTTCTGAACTCTATACCTTCTCAGATCCAGAATCTAATATCCACCACATTACCATACTCCTTAATAATATTGACAATTAGCTTCCTAGCCT